>JAJIBD010005416.1:0-176822 GCA_021461705.1 Cryptotis parvus
TTGGAAAGAAAGCATACAATGGAGTATTTCTACAACATCTGACATAATTTGATGTTTCTGACGTACTCGTCGCACCTCTGTAGCCAGCTGGGCTCCCCTGGAGTTTTCCACTGGCAATTCCATAGCTTCTATTACCAGCCCGGCCACCCTGGGTTTCCTATTTTAGACCTGGAATTGGTCTGACCAAGGACCTTGGTGACTTTATTTATTTTTTTTATTTTTTTCCCTTGGTGACTTTAGAGGACAATAAAAGAGAACATTTCATGTGCTGAAAGTACTCACTGAGGGAGTGGCCTCCTGTGTGCAGCCAGGAAAAGGGAAATTTTTTCAGGTTGGGGGCCAGCGCAGTAGAACAGTGGGTTGGGCACTTGCCTTTGTGCTGACATGGGTTCAATCCCCTGGCATCCCTGAGTGCACTGCCAGGACTGATCAGGAGAGATTGTGGGTGGAGCACAGATGTGGCCCCAACACCCTCCTGGTTGCCTCCCCGGCATCCCCCTCCTGGATGGAGCACAGGTGTGGCCCCCAACACTCCCCACCCCCATCCCGGTCGCCCCAGACGTATTCTCCATCTGTCTCTTTGCTGCAGTACCGGCCTCCATCCTTGATTGTGGTGCTTTGCTCGTGCAGATTAGGTTGGTGCTAACATGCCTAGTTGTGGGGCCCTGGAGCCCATCCCCTTTGGGACTGTAGGAATAGATTCAGCGCGGTGGCCGGCTGGATGGCATCCATGGCCCTAAGGCAGGTCTCCTTCACTGCATTCACTGGGCCATTCCTTGCCCCAGAAAAAATGAATTTTTAAAGAAAGGGCTATAAATAAAGAAATGATACTTCCATTCTAATAGTTTTTTGCTTCACTTAAAATTTTTGATTTGTAGGGTCCAGTGAGCTGGCCTTGCACGTGGCCAACCCAGCACCCTCATATGGCCCCATCGGACCGATCCTGCGCAGAGTGAGGAGAAAGCCTCAAGCAGGGCTGAGTGTGGCTCTGAAGACAGAACAAGAGCACACCAAAACTTGTTTTTGTATTTCTTTTCTTTATGGGAGCTTGACCCCTAAGTACATGAATATAATCCCTTTTTATATACTTTCAATCCTGCACGGCAGAGCCTCGCTTAGCTACCCTTGTCATATTTGATATGCCAAAAACCAGTAACAATGATAGACCTCATTCCCAAGACCTGAACGAATGGTTTGAGGCTCTTTGTGTTCCTGGAGTGAGCAGATTCCCCTTGGCTACACTAGCACGCGGCAGGACATATGGAGATGTTACTGGTGCCCGCTTGAGCAAATCAATGAACAACGGGACAAGGTACTTTCAAAATAACTAGTTTCTTATCTGTATTGTTACTAACAGTAGGTTTTACTGGACAGTTTAGAATTTCTTCCTTCTTAGCAACCAAACCTAAGGATTTCTTAGGTTACATTAATGCATGAGGGAAGATGAGTTTGATGCTGTGTTTTAGAATCATTCAGACCTTGTATGTGCGGTTAGCAACAACTCTGCCAAATACTAGGTTCTTCCTCCTTTGAGAGTTCAACTTTGGTTGCTACTGGTATGCGCATGGTCCCGCCCACCATGTGGAACCAGAATATCTTTTGTTTTGTTTTTTTGGGCAATACCTGATGGTGCTTAGGGCTTTCTCCTGGTGGGCTCGGATGACCATATAGGGTGCTGGTGGCTGAAACCGAGGTTGGCTGCATACAAGGCAGGGGCCCTGCCCACTGTGCTCTGCCTGGGTGCCATCCTCGCCTTGTTGAATAAGTTCCGCGACTTCTTTCTGAAACACCACCACAAGGTTAGTCCTTCCTGCCCCCTCCCTCCCCCATCCACACCCTGGAAGTTACACCCTCCCCCATGCCTCCATGAGCTGCTTTCTTCAGAAGAGGGAAAAGGCCAGCAGGAGTGTGTGTGTGGGAGGGGGGGTCCTTCCTGCTGGGGGACCTGTTGGTCGCAGTGGTGAGGGGTGAGGGGTGAGAGTGTTCCTGGAATGAACGGAACTGGGCCCTCTGCTGGGGCTCCCTGGGGTGCTTTCTCCTATCCTGCTGCTTGGGGACACTGAGAGCTTGTCCTCCCCCCCCCCCCCCTCCCCTCACTGTGGCCTTTGTCTTTGTTACCCCGCAATGCTCAGGGGTTCCTCCTGACTCTGCACTCAGGAATTACTTCCTGGCGGTGCTGGGGGGACCGTATGGAATACCGGGGATCGAACCCGAACCCGGGTTGGCAAGGCAAATGCCCTACCCGCTGTGCTATCGCTCCGCCCCATACTGTGGCCTTTGTATTTGGGGAATCACTGAGAGCTTGTGCCCCCCCCGCCTCCCCTCCCACTCTGTGGCCTTTGTATTTGAGGGATCAAAATAGAGGTAGGAATGCTGGTTGTGGGGGACACCCCCCTCCCCATGCTCCCTCGGACATGATGTTGGGCTGTGCCACTATCCTGGGGGGGGGGACACCAGGCAGAAGGTCAGTTGAGGCATTGTGCCATCAGCCTATGACTTAGGGACTGTTCAGGGCAGTTCAAACCAGATCTGCAATTATTGTTGGGGGCTTGTTGGTGGACTCTGAGGGCAGCTGTGACTGCCTGGAACCGGTTGGGAAGCCTCCTGGATGCCCCCCGCCCCTGCCACCCCCACCTCCGCCAGTGGCAGTGAGTGGGGACTGAAAGGGCTGGAACCCAGAGTGGACAAGTCTGCAGAAGGGCTGTGGGTAAGACGGAAGTGTGCAGGCCACCATTAAACACTTCACACACTGACCAAGGGCCCTCGGAACTTTCTATCTCAATAGGAGAACCCCCAGGGCCGGGCACCTGCATCAGAGCAGGGAGAATCCCCCAGGGTCCGGGCACCTGCATCAGAGCAGGGAGAGTCCCCAGGGCCCAGGAACCTGCATCTGAGCAGGGAGAGTCCCCAGGGCCCGGGAACCTGCATCTGAGCAGGGAGAGTCCCCAGGGCCCAGGAACCTGCATCTGAGCAGGGAGAGTCCCCAGGGCCCAGGAACCTGCATCTGAGCAGGGAGAGTCCCCCAGGGCCGGCCTCACTAGACCCCTCCAGAGCTCCTAGGCACTGCTACTTTCCTCCCCACCTCCCTCTCAGCACCTGTTCACATCTAGGCAGCAGCTCTAGGTGGACCTCCTGAGGCTTCCTGTCCAGGAGTTGGCAGTAGTATACAGACAGTCCAAGGAATGAGTCCTCAGACATGTTGGGTGGTTTTCCTCTGTCCAGCTCTGCAGCCTGGTTAATGGGGCTCCTTCTAGGGAGCAGCCGCCATGCTCCGTCACCCCAGGTGTGGACAGCGGTGGGGCTCGTTGCTGCCTGCAGTGCCTCAGCTGTGCCAGGTTCCAGAGGAAGGTTCAGGTTGTGGCTGGATGACCTAGGGCAGCTGTTGGGGGCCCTTCAGGAGCCTGATGGGTGGGAGGGGCCCAGCTGTATGTGTGTCGGGGGGAGAGGAGCACGAGGCCCATATAAGTGTGTGTGTGTGTGCATGTGCAAGAGCTCGTGTGCGGAGTGCAGGTAAGTGTGAGCGAGTGCCTGTGTGCATGCTTTGCATGTGCCCATGCAGGTCCTGGTGTGCGGTGGGGGGCAGAGCAGTGAGCTCGGGAACCTGGCAGCAGCCTCCGGGCCTGGTGCCCACTGTGAGCAGGGCTCATGTGCTCTCCCCCGAGGCTGCTTCACAACACGGTTTCCGAGTCTGCCTGCCAGCAGCCCTCCTTTATACCTCTCAACTCCCACCCATTTGTCTACAGCTGATAAAACAAACACCACCGCATGGCAGAGCATTCCGCGTGCTCCACACAGCCTCTGTGCAGTCTGCCTGCGCTCTTCACAGCAATGCTACTAGACAGCACCAATCTCCTTGCCGTGGGGTCCCAATGGATCAATGCCGGAAGCTGGACGATATCTTTGGTCATGGAACATCTGTATAGTACTAGTTTCATTTTAGATAGGAAACTGAGGCAGAGCAAGGGGTGATATTTACTGATGCAATAGTAACTGCCTTTTATTGAGCATTTACTTAGCTGGCTCTAGACCAAGCTCATCGTGTCCGCTTTGTAAAAATCCCACAACGGCTCTGTGACACTGTGGCAGATCGTGTCCGCGGCACAATCTGGGGTGAGTAGTGGGGACATGTTGGTTGTGACTCTGGTGACTCCCTGGCTGAGGCATGTCATTCTGTCTTGGGGACTTGCTGAAGGCAATTTTTTTGCTGCCGTGAGGACCTGGGCGTTAGCTGTCATTACAGTTGATGAGACATCTGGGGGACACATGCTTGAGGACTGAAGTGATCTCTGTTGTCAGCTGAGCTGGTGAGCAATTGTTCCCTGATGGCCAGCAACCTGCACAGCTCCCAGAGGGTACGAGGTGCAAGGCCTCCCCTCAGGAGCCACCAGTTCACAGAAGGCTGACGGAGTGGCTCCCGCGGGGGTGGGCTGCTCAGCTGTGTCCAAGGGTTGTCCTACAAGGTGGCTGGCCCACCATCAGACTGGCTGCTTGCGCAAATTCCTGGCCATGTGTCAATTCCCAGTGTCCAATTGTTGGATCCTTTATTTGCCCTCTTATTTTTGCAGTACAGGTATTCTTCACACTAAGGCTTCACATAGCCAAGACATGTGCTCTGGCCCTGGATTAAATATTTTTTAAATGCTGGGGCCAGAGCTCAATGGACTTCACATGCTTTGCATGAGGAAGGCCTGGGCTTGATCCTTAGCACTGCATAGCCCCTCTAGAGCACAGAAGCTCAGGATGTAATCCACACATAAGATACATTAAATAAAAACTTTTAAAAGTTCAAAGTAAAAATTCAATGATCGTGCTTGATGAAACAATCAGTCTTGGGCTACCTGTTGTTGACTTCTGGAGCCCAAGGATGAGTTCTTAGGGATGGATGCCAAGCTGTGAGGGAGGCACTGTGTGTGTGTGTTGTGTAGTGTTGAGTGTGCGAGTGAGTGGGTGTGAGGGGGTATGTGAGGTGTGTAGTATGTGAGGGTGTGTGTGTGTATGTGTGGTGTGGAGGTGTGTGTGGTGTGGAGTGTGTGTGTGTGTGTGGAATGTGTGTGGTGTGGAGTGTGTGTGAGTGTGTGTGTGGGTGTGTGGTGTGGAGTGTGTGGTGTGGATGTGTGTGAGTGTGGTGTGGAGGTGTGTATGAGTGGGTGTGTGTGGGTGTGTGGTGTGGAGTAAGTGTGTGTGGAGTGTGTGTGTGTGGGTGTGGAGTGTGTGTGGGAGTGTGTGTGTCCATGCGTGTGTCTGTTGGTCCCCCTGATCTTAGAGTGGGTTCCCCAGAGAGAGCTGGGCCTTGTTCCTTACCTTGAAGAGGTTTAAGCGTCAGTCTAGCATTACCCAGCCCCATGAAAGGGCACGAGAGAGTTAAGTTATGTGGTTATTTTAATTGTAGTTATTTGGTACTTTTGCAGCTGTCTGGGTGCTTTCATCTGTGCCCCTGTGGCCAGCTGGCAGTCTGAGATTCCCACCCCCTTCCTGTTTCTTTCCTGACTCCTCTGGCTCTTCATGAACCTTGTGGGGAGGTTTTGCAAGAAAATGAAGCTGCGTTTTGGAGGAAAAGGCCTGTCCCTGAGAGCAGAGCTGGTGTGGGAGAGGCAGGGGTTGTTACATGCTGTTGCATGTGGGATCTTTACATCAAAACATTATTGTTGGGTCGGAACAATAGTACAGTGGGGGAGGCGTCTGCCTTGCACTCTGCTGACCTGGGTTCGATCCCCAGCATTCCATATGGTCCCCTGAGCACCGCCAGGAGTAATTCCTGAGTGTAGAGCCAGGAATAACTCCTGAGCATTGCCAGGTGTGACCCAAAAAACAAACAAACTAAAAACCAAAAAACATTTGTTGGGCTGGAGAGCAAAATGTGGATGATGTGTGTCACATGCAGGAGACCCAGGTCTACGCTCTGGCACCTCATGGTCCCGAGCATTGCCAGGAATGATCCCTAAGCACTGAGTGGGGCCCCGGAGTGTCACCAGGTTTCCCCCCACACACAGACACACCCCCAGTTCTTTATTATTTGTTGACGTGAAATTCAGATTTGCTTGAGGGGTCTGTGTTTCTCCAGCAACCCAGGGAGAGGCTGTTTGGGCCTGGGGCAGGGGTGGTTCTGTTTTGGCATTCTGGAAATTCCCAAGACAAATGGTTTCAGAAGTAGTAGATTTGGGACTTGCTGCTTGTTGAAGCCCACAGGAAATTGTGTTGGTTGTGTGTCTGCACCCTCCATGTCCCCTGTCCCTTGCTCACCATGCACTGACTGCCTTCAGCCCTTTGATCAGATAAGTGTGCGGCAGGCACCCAAGATAGGAAGGGAGGTTAGGGGTTAGGTTAGTGTTGGGGTTGGATTTTTGGGTTAGGGTTAGCGTTGGGGTTGAGGGGTTATTTTTAGGGTTAGAGGATAGGAAGAGGGCTGGTAGGCAGTGGGCAGGGAGATGAACCTCTCATCTGACAAGGTCACTGTGGCTGCTCTTCTGTTTCTGAGATTACGTGGGCTGTGATGGCAGGTGGACCCCCAGCTAGCGTTCCTTCCCTCTCTGTGCCTTGGCAGCCAGGTGGACCCCAGGCTAGCATCCTCCCACTCAGTGCCTGCTCAGGCCATTGTCTACAGGTCACTCTGGAATGACTCATCACTCTGTCCCCCATCTGCGTGTCTGGAGGTGCAACTGTGGGAGACCCCTGAGGGGCCTCTGTCCTCTGTCCCCTGCTGCAGAGGCTCTGAGGCCTGGGAAGCCCCCTTCTTTTTGGGGTTGCAGTACACATGTGGTTTCTTAGGTGTTGCTCCCGGCTCTGAGGCTCAGGAATCACACACATGGAACTCAGGGAACCACTGTAGTGCCAGGGATCTTACTCCTGTCAGCCGTAACAGAGCAGGAGCCCTACTGGCTGTTCTGTCTTCTCCAGCCCTCCCCAAACAGAGTCCATGGTGCATGTCCTGTGTCTGTGGTGTCTCTCAGTTCTGAGTGGACAGGGAGTGGCCTCAAGACCAGCCATCCTGGGGTGGCGTGGACAGTACTGAGGGGCCTCCATTTCTGGGTTTATGGAGTCTGATGTGTGTGTCTGTCCCACTGCTCGGCCTGGAGCTGGAACAAGGTTACCTGGCACGTCCTCTCATGAGCTCACGGTCACCCTGCGTGGTATCTCTTTTCCGTGTCCGGCTCCACGGTCACCCTGCATGGTGTCTCCCTCCGTGGCCGGAGAGTTAGTATAGTGGGTAGCGTGCTTGCCTTGCATGTGGCCAACCTGGGTTCAGTACCCAGCACCTATATGGTACCTGAGCCCTGACTGGAGTGATTCTTGAGCACAAAACCAGGAGGAAGCCCTGAGCATAGCTGGGTGTGGCCCCGAACCAAAGCAAATAATTCAGCCTGAACTGAGGGTAGCTCAAGGGGCTAAGCACATGCCCAAGTTTAATTCCCATTACCACCTGGTCCTCTGAGCACTGTCAGGAGTGCCTCCAAGCACTACTGGACTTGGCTCAAAAAGAAACAAAAAAATCCCCACAGGATCATGGGGCTGGATTGATAGGACAGTGGATAGGTGTATTTCTTGCACATGACTGACCCAGATTCTATTCCTGGAACCTCATGGTCCCCTGGCTCGATCACGATCACAATCTTCCCGTTGATCATCTATTTGCTAGAGCGGGCACCAGTAATATCTCCATATTTCCTGTCTCATGCCAGTAGAGCCAGGGGCATCGGCTTGCTACAGGAACATAAAGAGCCTCAAACCATTATATTAGGTCATGGGAATTACCTAATATAATTGTTACTGGAATTTGGCATATCAAATACAACACGGAAGCTTGCCAGGCTTGCAGAACGGGAGGCAAACTCTTTTAAACACCTTCAAATAAAGCATTATTGGTATTATCAAATACCCCTGAGCTCACCAGAGGGTATTCCTGAGCACAGAGAGCCAGGACTAACCCTGAGCATGGCTGAGGGTAGCCCTCAAACAACAACCAACTAAACCAACAGAAAGGCAGGGAGTTTGCTAAGAATAGGCTTCCTGGCCCCTTCTCCAACCCCCAGCACCGCACACCCCAGCATCACCTGGGGTAGCCCCACTGACCCCCAAGTGAAAACCGTGATGTGAAGTGACCCTGCTGCTCCCCAGGCCTCTGGGTGGGCCTTGGGACCCTTGAGGTGCAGTGTGTCACACCCTCCCCCACCCCTTTCTCTTTCTCAGTCAGGACCAGGCTTCCCAGGGGGTCACCAGAGGCTGTTTGCATAGTGCTGGGCAAAGGGCATGTTTATCTTCCGGGAGAACCGCCCAGTGGTGCCAGACAGCAGGGCCGTGGTGGAGGGGAAGGCCCAGTGGCAAGTGACTTTTGGTCCTTCCTGTGAACTTCAGCCTGTCCCTTGTCTGCACCCGCTGCCGAGCTGGGGTCTGAGGACAGGTCCAGGCCACCTGTGTCCTCAGGGAGAGACGGGCGGTGGAGGCTTAGGTCAGACAGCTGCACCCACTGCCCGCCCATTAATGGTAGTAGGCAGGCCAGGGCGCGTGGGAAGTGAGCCCATCAGAGGGATCCTGGACCCACCAACACCCGGATCCAATCTCTCAGTAGCACCGGGGCCCACCGTGCCAGATGAAAGGACCCCTCCAGGGTGCTGTGGGTGTGTGATTGTCTCTGCACACCTGCATGCGTGTGCGCCAGGCACCCTGACCCGCTCGGCTGCTCCCCTGATCCCCTGCGTCCTCTGTTTCTCCCCTCTCCAGACCCCTGCAGCCCTCCCAGTACCTGGCCACAAGTGGGGGCTGCACCCTCCCACTATGCCCGCTGGAGTAACTGAAGGTTATTTCTACATGGGTTTAATTAGGAAAATAGACCAAGATTCTGTGACTGAGATGAGCGTCAGCGACGGCCTTGGTGCTTGTCTCACCTGGGCCAGCCCCCAGTTTGATCCTGGCACTGCGTATAGTGGTTCCCTGAGCACAGTCAGGAGTAGCCCCTGAGCACTACCAGGTGTGCCCCACACACCAAATATAAAGATAAAAGAGCTTGAGCGTTGGTGCCTTGGGGGTGCTGGAGACCGATCCCCAGTGAGCGTGCAGGTCGCCCCTTCCTGTCGGTGCCGGTGTGGCTGCCATGGCAGTGCTGTGCCCCGTGGCACTCTGGGGGCTCTTTCTTTTCCCGCCCTGCTCAGCAGTTTGTCCCCCACGCACCACGCCCCTGTGTTCACTGCTGTGGGTGTTTGGAGCCTCAAGAAACCCAAAGGCAGATAGGGCTTGTGGTGTGGGTCCTTCTCCCCTGAAGGGGTGCTTGGAAAGGTGCTACAGGGCTCAGAGTGCAGAGCTGGACCGAGCCGCACAGCAACACTCCCCTACCCCGTCTCCTTCCTTGGAATTGGGGGGTCCAAGAGGAAGTACTCTTCTCCCTCTTTCACCTTCACCCCAGATTCTCCAACAGATAAGTGACTTTTTCTCCTTCTCTCCCTGCCCTTTAGGCTCCAAGATGGGAACATAAAACCCGGAAGCTGAGCAAGGCCTTGGTCGGCCTATGGGGCCTGCTATGCCCTGGGCAGCTCCATCCTGCTGCTGAATGTCCTGCGCTCGCATTGGTAGGTGCTCGCCGTGCCACAGGAGCCACCATCGGGTCCTGTGTCTGGATGCCCTAAAGTGTGCAGCCCCCTCCCCTGCGCCTGTCACTCCAGCAGCCAAGGCGTCAGGGGTTGAGTCCCCCAGGACTGGGGTGTCTCGGGGATACCAGTCAACCCAGGCTGGAACTGGTGTTCATAGGCCCTTTGACATCCCTCTGGCCTTGGCTGTTACCCTCCTGCCGTTAGTGGATAAGCCTGGAGTGTGAAGTCTTTCCTGATGGGGACCCTGGGATGACCCATTGGACTCTAGTGGGGTGGAGTGGGGGGTGGCCAGGAGGGAGAAGCGGGACCAAGTGTGGCCAAGTCACAGCCTGCCCTGGGCCTCATCTAGTCACAGACATACGGATCTGGAGCCCTTGTGGGCAGCACGCTGGGTCCCAGCAGAATGTGGCCCCTTTCGGTGCTTTGAGGAATAAGAGCTGCCACTTGGACTCCCAGTGGGCTGGCCGGAACAAGAAGCTCCCCCAGCACCCCTTGAGCACTGCCAAGATGAACCCTGAGCGCAGAGCCAGGAGCTTAAGTCCTGAAGCATCTTTGGGTATGGCCCAAAATTATAAACAGAAAATCAAAACCAATGATCCAGTGGCCTCACTCCCACAGCAGCCATTGCTGGGGGCTGAGTGGGGTCCGGCCTGACCATCGTGTCCCTGGGCCTTGGCCAGGCTCTGCATTGTCTTGGCTCAGCTTCCTGGGCCCTTCAAGAGGCTTGGCCAGCCTCCCCTCACTGCATTTGGGTCCCTTTACTGTCCATCCTGCCAGATCTGAGTCTGGCCTTCTGCACTGGGCCTTGCACCTCCAGCCGCGGTGTCTGACCTCGCAGCTGTCTAGACTGTGGGTGTCCCTCCCGCTCCCCTTTCTACGGAGGCCTTTAGGGCTGCGTCCCCTGGCACGGTTGCTCAGCAGCCTGGGTGGCTGCAGGCTGGGTGCCAGGACTCTCACCAGCTGCACCCTGGGGCTGCCCCTAAGTCCCAGCATGGGCCGGGGGTTGGGATAGGACAGTCTCATCGCCTGCTCACTGGCACAGAATTTCCCAAAGGAGTGTAGAGGGCAGGAAAGGCAGAGTCTAGAGGGCTCCCCCTCCTGCCCCCACGGAGCTGGGGCCACACCCCAGACGAGGCAGTCAGGCCAGAGGGACTCCCACCCCACGAGAGGGGCAGGGGCTGCTTTTCCTCCCCTTTCTCCTTAAGCCTTTGGCGATCTGCCCTGGGGTGGGCTGGGGTGGTCTGTGCCAGGGGAGACTGAGGGACCGGGATGGGTGAGGGGACAGGGTCAGGCAGTCCAGGGCTGTGGCAGAAAAGGGGCATCAGGGCTTCTGAGGTGGGCGTGGGAGAAGGAACCAAACTGGCATTTGTGTCTTTCTGTGCCAGCCTTGCTCCAGCACCGTCCCCAGACCTGTTTCCGAGAAGGAGTCCTTGGCTTGGGGCGCCCGATGCACAGACGTGGCCGTGCGTGGCCTTTGGGGACGGAACGCTCCCTCCCACCCAAAGGCAAGCCTTGGGCAGGCTTGGGGAACTTTGTGTCTGCTCCCCGGTTATGAAACCCACCACCAGGATTGGCCGCTCGGGCATGTTTGGGGGGCATCTGTGTGGGAAATTGGCCTTCCTGTGGCGCCATTGCCCAATGACTGCACAGCTGTCTGGGGTCTGGCCATCTTTGCTTTGGTCCAGCCCAGAAGCCTGGTTAGCTGCTCTGCACCTGGTCGATTCCCTGTTGTTTTCTTCCCTAGTGAGTTGCCCACAGCACCTGGGCCCTCAGCAGACACTAGGCCCCGTCACAGAGGGAATGAAGGACTGAGGAAATGAAAGAAATGGTGGATGATAATGAGGGGGGGATGAGGGGAGGGAACGAATGAATAAGGGAATGAGTGAGGAGGGAGGTGATGCATGTTAAGAGTAAATGAGTGACGGGGCCGGAGCGATAGCCCAGCGGGTAGGGCGTTTGCCTTGCACGCGGCCGGCCTGTGCCGGCCCGGGTTCGATCCTCGGCATCCCATGTGGTCCCCCTGAGCACCGCCAGGAGTAATGCCCTGAGTGCAGAGCCAGGAGTAACCCCTGAGCGTCACCAGGTGTGACCCAAAAAAAAAAGAGTAAATGAGTGAGCGAATAATTGAGGGAGGGAGTGTATGAGCAAGAGGGGGTGACTGAAATGGTGTGGAATGAATAAGGCTGGTGGAGAAGGGGAGAATGAGGGAGGGAGGGAATGAGTGAGGAGTAGGGAGGGAATAGTGAAGGAGGGAGGAAGGGAATGAGTGAATGAGGAGGGAGGGAATGGGTGAATGAGGGAGGGATCAGTGATAAGAGAATGAGTGAAGGAAGGAATGAGGGGGAGGCAATGAATGAATGAAGGGAATGAGGAATGAGTGAGTGATTGGGCCTCAGCTCCACAGCCCCTTTTTCTTGACCACTGCAGAAACGTTTTGGTTGTTTGGGGTCACACCTGGCCATGTTTGGGACATGTTCCTGCCTTTGTGCCCAGGGATCACTCCTGATGCAGCTCAGCGGACCATGTGGAATGGTGGGGACTGAGTCTAGATTGGCCGAGGCATGGCGAAGCCCTACACGCTTACATGACCTCTGACCCAGGAAACCACATTTTTACAGAGTGGATTGGCACTTGCCAGGGAGGAGTGGACAGAAGGGGTCTGGCTCCCACTTAAAAAAGGGAGTAAGCTCTTGAGTAAGGAATAGTGTGTCAGGAGGGCAGTGCTGTGTTCCTAAAACCGTGAGAGCATTTGGGAGAGCAGATCTTACACAGAAAAGCTAAAATATTAGGAACACATTTCAGAAAAGGAATTTACTCTTTTTGCTCTCCTCTCTCTCCCTCCCCTGCACCTGGCCGTGCTCAGGACCTACTCCTGGCTCTGTTCAGGAATGCCCCGGTAGTGCTCAGGACACCATATGTGGTGCCGGGATTCAAACCAGGATCATGGCTACAACAGCCGCATGCAAGACAAGTGCTTTAACCCACTGTACCATCTCCCTAACCCCTTGTCTTGTATCACTTGTCTTCCTGTTGTTCATCTATTTGCTCGAGCGGGCACCAGTAACATCTCCATACGTCCTGTCACATGCTAGTGTAGCCCAAGGGCATCTGCTCGCTCCAGGAACATAAAGAGCCTCAGACCATTCTATCATGTCATGGGAATGAGGTCTATAATTGTTACTGGTATTTGGCATATTAAACATGACACGGGTAGCTTGCCAGGCTGTGCCGTGCGGGTGGGATACTGATAGGCTCTCATCTCGTGCATTTATTGATGAACCACGCGGCCTATTATACTAAAACATTTTTGGGGCCTCCACCTGTCCTCAGTGCTTGTTTACTCCTGGCTATGCTCAGGAATCATTCCTGGTGGGGCTTGGGGAACGATGTTGGGGAACCAACCAGGGTGGGCCAAGTGCCCAACAAGCGCCTTAACCCACTGTGCTATCTGTTTGGTCCTGATAATTGTATTTTGCATGATTATATAAACCTTTGCATAATAGTCTAGGTTTTGTCTCTTAGCTACAAGCCGAAGTCAGTTGCTATGTGGTTTTCTGGGGAAGACCTTTGTTGGTCCCTGGACTAGCTCAGGACTCTGCTAGCTCCAAAAGGCATTGGCAAGGGCCAGGGTGAGCTGTT
Organism: Cryptotis parvus; assembly: GCA_021461705.1. Taxonomy (NCBI): domain Eukaryota; kingdom Metazoa; phylum Chordata; class Mammalia; order Eulipotyphla; family Soricidae; genus Cryptotis; species Cryptotis parvus. The sequence continues at coordinate 13,218 of JAJIBD010005416.1, forward strand.
GGAATACTGTGGGCCTGTGTCACTGCAGCTGCGTGGTCCGAGGGAAGTGCGTGGAGCAGGCCTGGCTGGAGGGACAGGGCCGGCTCACTGTCTCCTAAGAGGAACGCCTTTGGTGTCCCATGTCCACCATGCTGGTGGCCTGGAGGTTCGGGGGAAGGGGCAGCTATTGCTCTGCTCCTGCCTGGGCTTGTCTGTGTGATGGAGCAGCTGTCTCTGCTTCCGTGGACAGGCGTCACTGTCCTCAAGGCCGGGCAGGGATAGTGCCTATTGGCTGGGGAGTCAGGGCTGGCCGAGTTGCATAGCTCTGGGTGGGTGGGTGCTGAGGGTGGTTTCGGGAGCTGGGGGGTAGGATGAAGAAGCCACCCTGTCCCTGGATTTGGCCTCAGCCCTGACGCTAGGTGCCAGCGGGAGGTAAGCACTGGAGGGAGCCGGGTGTGCAACTCCAGGGAGATGCTGGTGCCTACAACCCTGCTCCTGACGCTGAGGCTGCCCCTGCTGTCGGGCGCTGGGGCCTGCAGGGGAGGCCCTGCCACACCCCTTCCTGCTGCTGGCCCCAGTTCTTCCATGGCCATCCTGGGTGCACTGGCCAGTCCAGAAGCTCAGGGAGAGAGGCAGGTTGGCTGCCGGCGGGCAGGAGCGGGCGGAGCCGCCTCCTCCAGTGCTTCCCCTCTGCTCCCCCTGCCCCTGTCTGCACATGGGGACGAGAGCCCGGTCTACACCACTCTGCCTGGAACCCCGTTTTCTTTATCCTGGGTGAGTGTATGACTCCTTGGTCGTGTGTGACAGGCCCAGGCTGTTAGCTGTGACTTGGGTTCCAGAACATTCTTATCCCCAACGTTAAGTGTGTGACCGCCACCGCCAGCCCTGAGGCCACCTGTCGTACCGTGGAGACTGCATCTGGTTTCTGTCCACCCTGGACAGGCCCTGGTGTTCTGTGTAGTGGTGACGTGACTGCAAGAGTGAGGGGCTGAGCTGTGGGCGGTGCTGAGTAGAGCCGGGCGCACTGGGCTGTCCGCTGATGAGCACCCTGGTCCCTGAGGCTGGGGTGCTGGGCGAGTGGGAGCGGGCATCAGTGAAGCCCATTTCCCCTGGGTGCGCACCCCAGATCGTCAGGTGCAGTGGCCTTGACAGGTGTCACTGCTCAAAGGAGCCCCAAATCATCACGGAGTGACGGTCCGCTGGGCAAGCCCTCATATGAGTAGCCGCCACCATCCTTGTAGCTCTGCTTCCCACCACAGCCTGAGTGGACGCATGCTCGGGCAGCACGTGCTGTGCCTCATTGCAGCCACCCTTAACGCCATCAGGGTCTGTGGAGGGAATGGCGTGCCCAGCCGCAGACCTGGGGACAAACCCCCTTCGCCCAGTGTGGACGAGCTGTCTGGGCCTGCACCCTCAACCGTGAATGGCACATGTTGGCTGCTGGTCCCTCTGGCCTCCGTGGCCCCCTGTGTGCCAGTCACTGTCCCCACCCCATACCCAGCGGGAAATACCCCAGAAGGGGGTCAGGTCTGGCTTGGTGGCTGAGTGGCCACACAGGAGTCTATGAGGGAGCAGCAGGGGTCATCTCACCATGGCCAGCATGAGAGCAGAACTGTGACTCTCACTTCCGGCCCCCTGATGGTGTTTCGGGTCACTCACTCGGTGGCCGGCTGAGGCCTATTTACTGTATTGGGAAAGAGTCAGATGCCTGCCCCGTGCAGACTTTCTTGGAGCAGAGAGAGCCGCAGTGGCCACAGCAGGGCTAAGGGCAGGGAATGGAGCCAGCGCCCCCGTGTGCCCCAGGGTGGCTTGGCATTGCCCGAAGCTTGTCACGCTAGCTGCCCCTGGACCGCGGAGCTGGCCCGCCTTGGGGGCTGCCACCTCCTCCCCAGGTTCTGGGATTCAGGGGAGCAGAACGCATTGACCAGAAGTCACATTGGTGACCAAAAGCCCAATCTCTCATTTCAAAAATAGCAGCTGACATAAATGGATGAGTCTTCGACTCAGCCGCAGCACGGACTATTTCCAAAGGAAATTGCCCTCTCATGGGCTGCACCGCGGCGCTGCGTTTATTTCCCCTGGAATGGACTGTGCTTTCCTGGCTTAATGGAGGCGCCGGGACCATTCCCGTAACCCTGCGCTGTGTCCCGCCCATGAAGAGAGCCCAGTGCCAGCATGTTCCTCCCCTGGCCAGGGTCCACACCCCTGGGAGGGGCACAGCTGCAGAGGCTGGGGTGAAGCAGCCCCCCTGTGCCCCCATCAGGAGCCGGCCCCAGGATGGCTCCTCTGAGCACCCCCACTCCTGTACACTCCTGCTGGCTCGCAGAGACCCTGTTCCCTGCCTCCCCAGTGTGAAAGAAACCGGTACCCAAAGTAGACCCCACCGTCTGCCCCATGCTCTGCCCCCATCAGGGCAGGCGTGGGACCCCCAGCATTCACCCCAACCTTCTGTTCTCCTGGTGGCAAATGTCCCCACCCACCGGGAGTACCCAGACTCACCCCTTCCCCACGGCGCTTCTGACCTAGCTCAGGTGGGCTCTGCTGCTCCCCTTATGAAATCTCCATCTTCTTCCCGATTCTTTTTTTTTTTTTTTTTTTTGCTTTTTTGGGTCACACCGGCAATGCTCAGAGGTTACTCCTGGCTCTGCACTCAGGACTTACTCCTGGCAGTGCTCAGGGGACCATATAGGATCCCGGGGATCGAACCTGGGTCGGCCGCGTGCAAGGCAAATGCCCTACCCGCTGGACTATCGCCCGGCCCCTCTTCCCCAATTCTTTCTGGCAGAACTCAGCTAAATCCTCTGGAATGCCGCCATGTCCCTCACCTCCCACTCCCCCATCTCACTGCCTGAACCTCTGCCCTCGTCTTCTCTCATGACTCTTCTCGGTCCTTCCTGTGGTTCCAGTGCCTCACGGCCCCATGAAGGCCCCCCCCCATAGCCCACAGCTCCCCACGGCCCACAGTGCCCCCATAGCCCCCCCAGCCCCCAGCCCCCCATGACCCACGGCCCATGGTCTACAGCTCCCTACAGCGCCCAGCCCCCCCACATCTACAGCTCCCCCAAGTTTACAGCCCCCATGACCCACAGCTCTCCACAGCCCACAGTCCCCCATGGTTCACAGCTCTCCACAGTCTACAGCCCCCATGACGCGCAGCGCCCTTAGCCCACAGCCCCTCACAGCCCGTAGCTCCCAGCTGCTGGCCTGCTTTCACTGCCCAGTGCAGTCATGCAGCTGTGTGTGAGGACAGGAGGGTCACCTTCCCGCCATCCAGAGGGGGAAATTGGAGGCCCAGGCACCCGGGTCTGTGGGACCCCCACTCTGCTCCTCAGCCCTCTGCTCTTTTCTTGAGAGAGCTATTGGGCTAGCCCTAGGAGCTGAGGGAGGTATTCTAGGTTGGGGTGAGGGGCGAGGCCTGGCAGAGGGCCCAGCAGGCCTTGTCGCTCCGTCCCTCACTCAGTTTTAAGCGCTCTCTGTGGAAGGCCATTTCTGAAACGTGGAATCTTGTTTCACTTACATTCAGGCCGTGTGGCTTGTCTGGGAAGCTGAAAGGAGCCACCGCCCTGGCTGCCCTCATTCAACCACTTTCCTTAGTGCTCCCCAGAGCTCCTGCCCGCCCTACTGCTTCACTCCCAGTGCTGACCCCAGCGCAGTGACACACCTGGCTGTCTGTCTGTCTGTCTGCCCACAGCTTCACACAGGCTATGCTGAGCCAGCCCCGGATGGAGAGCCTGGAGGGCCCCATCACCTACCTGCTGGGAATCCTGCTGGTGGCAGTGGGCAGCGTGTTCGGTGCTCTCCAGTTTCTGGGCCCTGGGCTTCACTGGGACCTTCCTGGGTAAGACCCTTGGGCTGGGGGCTCTTGGGGAGCAGAGACCCAGGTGGTACCACATGGGCCCCGTTCCCCCCCCCCCCCTAACCTCCCTGTGTTTGGGTCACAGGCTGGGTTGGGGCAGGGTGAGGTGTGGGACAGTTCTCAGCTTGTCAGTGAATTCCCTGTGGTTCTAGAATTTTCCAGCTAGGAGCCCTGAGCTGGCCTGGCTGGGTGTCCACATGCCATGGGTCATGTCCAGCAGCTTGGAAGCCTCAGGAAGGAAACCGGGGTGAGCAGGGCCCAGGGTCCAGGCAACCTTAGACAGGAAGGGGGCCTGCAGAGGGGCCCGCCTCGCCTCCCTCTATGTGTACCCCCCCACACATGAACCCCTCGGGGGCCATGCCCACAGCAGCCGGGCGGGGTCCGGCTGTGCTGGGTGGGGGGCTCCTGGAGACCTAGGAAGAGACAATCAGGTAGACCCCTGCCTGGGCCCTATGGCTGTAAGGAGGATGACAGTGGACAGTGGGCGTGAGGGGACGGGCCCCGTGCAGGAAGGTGGGGAGGGAGGGGGTCTGGGTGTCTTGGAGATCAGGATGCAAGGCCATGTGCGTTTGTGCTGAAGACAGAGCTTTGGGGTGGGGGTGCAGCGCAGAGCCAGGCCGGGCTGGTGGTCCTAAAAGGCTGAGGCTCTCCCCACTCACCCTGACAAAGCCCCCTTCCCCCACCCACTCAGCCCCAGAGCAGGCTCCTGGGCCATTTCCTGCCTCCTGGGAAGCCGCCTCAGAGGCCCCCCAGAGCTCCGGTGGGTGGGCGCCTTAGTCACCAGGACTGCCTCTACTTCCCCAGGATGGAGCTCTGAGGGGGCTGGTGAGGGGGCTGTGGTGAGCTCCCCACAGTGACAACCCCCCCAAGTGCCTGAGGGCTGGGGTCTCCCTTGGGAGGCCACGCTGAACCCCACGCCCGGGAGGAGGGGACAGGCAGGCAGAGCAGCCGTGAGCCCCAGGCCTGCTGCTGAGGAGAGACACGAGGCTGGAGTGTCGCAGAGGCGGGGGAGCAGCAGGACGTGGCTCAGGGGTGGAGCACTGGCCTTGTGAGTTCGATCCCTGTGTGGGGCAGCGGGTGAGTGTGCTCAGCCCCTGGGAAGCCCAGCGTGTCTCTGCCTTAGGGAACCTGTGGAACCTGCTCCTCCCCTTTGGCCTGAGGCCTCTGGGGACAGACCCCATTAGAGGGGCTATAACCCAGTGGGACCCTCCCATTCTCCCACCTCTGCCACCTACAGGTGATTACTTTGGGATCCTCAAGGATGCACGAGTGACCTCATTCCCATTCAGTGTCCTGGACAACCCCATGTACTGGGGCAGTACCGCCAACTACCTGGGCTGGGCCCTCATGTGAGTAGAACCCGCCCCACCACACACACACACACCCTGAGTGACCTGCCAGCCCCAGACATACATGTGCGCGTGCACACACACACACACACACACACACACACACACACTCACTCACTCACACACAATCCCTGGAAAAGGCTGGCAGGATTCCCCTCAGGGTCCGAGAGTGAGGCTGGCAGGGTACATGGGGTGCATGGTGTGTATGGCCCTCACTGGCTGGTGAGGGCTGTGCAGACTGGCCAGGTCACCCGCCCAGTTGCCCACAGGTTGCAGGAACCACAGGCGGGAGGTGGGAATGGTCCCCTCCACTGGAGACTGCTGAAATGTAGGTTTCGCATCACCAAATCATTCTCTTGATTCTTGAGGTCCATTAAAAAAGAAAAAATTAAAATGGCCCATGTACACAGACATGTCAACAGGCAACTGACCCCATGCTCAGGCAGCAAGGCCTGTGGGCTACCAGCACACAGAGTGGCCTGGGTCTGGGCCTCCCTTGGGCCCCGCCAGGGCATCTAGTGTCTCTCCTGCAGGGATCCTCAGCTCAAGGGAGGGCACCTGCCCCATTGGCAGGCCCAGGGCAGGTGTGGCACACCAGGTGAGCTGCTCTGGGCTCACACCGCACTGTCACACCCCGTGGGGAGCACCTACCACCCTGCACAGGGGCAGAACTTCTGTGGGTGCAAGGAGTCACCACAGGTCCCCCAGAGCCTGCCCATGTGTAGTCCACATAGGTCTGTTGTCCTACTGACTCCTATGGAGCGTTTCCTATAGAAAAGGGCTGAAGACTAGACAACCATGTACTTAGGATCTGACACATGCTCCAAAGACCAGGAAGGTTCTAGAAGCCGAGGTGGATGTCAGCCAAGCTGCTGTCTCCAGCCTTTCCTGAGAGCCAGGGGAACCCCTGTCCCCACTGCACTTCCATAAGCCTACCTTCCTTCCGACCTGGTTCCATGGGACAGATGCGTGCCCCCAGACCCAGCAAGTAGGGGTGGGAGCCGTGGCAGGCCCAGGGGTGGTGGGGTTCCCGAGGCTATGAGGCTGGAGCCCCCTGCCCTAGTGCTCACAGTCAGGCCACTGGGACCCACCCCAGCTCTGAGTGCCTCTGGGCCTCGGTTTCCTCCTGTGTGGAATGGGTGATCTCCCACAGGGTTCTGAGGGGCAGGCAGGGCTCATTCCTGGACTCGACAGTGGGGGCAGAGTTACTCTGGCTTCCCAGGTAGGTGTCGTTGATCTTGGGGGCACACCATGACCCAGGTCCTGGCCTGGCTCCACCACGCAGGTCCGTAGAGGTGGGAACGGCTGACTCTTGCTACACACTCTCCTCCTGAGGCCAACTTTAGGGGGCCCCTCAGAGCTGTTTGGCCCTGAATTGTTCATTAGTGTTGTGAACGGGGGTGGAGCCGACCACATGGGTTGGGATGCCTTCACCTTCCTTCCTGGAGCTCCCCACACAGTCAGGGGGTGACAACGGAGGGTATGCGTGCGTTCTGGACCCAGTGGTCTCATGAGGCAGCCCCCTCCCCTTCCTTCTTTCTGGCTGATGTGGACAAAACAGCCCCCACCTCCATAGCCTAGGGGAGGCAGGTCAGGGCTGCGGCTCGGGCAGGCCCTGGGGTCTAGCCCCACATTGCCAGAATAAAGGAGAGGGCAGGAGGGAGGGAGGATGGAAGGAAAGAAGGGAAGAGGAAAGGGAAGGGGGAGGGCGGAGGGATGCCGGAGCAGACGTACCCAGGTGCCTCGGGGCGGGGGTTATCAGCAGGGCCCAGTGGGGTTCTCTGGACACTCAGCCTGGCTTTAGGTGGACCCACATCTAGAAACCGCCGAAACTGTGTCCGTGGAGGGCCGGCAGCAGCGTCTGCCTCCCGACAGCCCCTGCACGGAGCAGGACCTGGTGGCCTTGGCAGAGTGACTCTGAGCCTCGTCATTCCTCCTTTCCTCGCCACTTCCTGCTGGGGACACGGAACACGGGAGGGACCGAGCCAGCCTGGATAGGACCTTGTAGGAAGGGGGCACAGCACATCCTGCTCACCACACGTCTCCTCCCCAGGAATGCCAGCCCGTCCGGCCTGATGCTGACCGTGGTCGTGGCCCTCATCTATGTGGTCGCCGCCCTGTATGAGGAGTGAGTAGACGCCTCACAGGCTAGGGGCAGGCAGGGCCCATGTCCACTTTGTGTGACCGCCACGCCTGCCCGGTTTCCCCTCATGGCCAGTTTCGTGATCAGGGTGGTGAGGGCTAGGCTGCCCATCCTCTGGGCCGTACCAGGGCTCTCCGAGAGCAGGCCTCGTAGGGAAGGGGGCTACCCCACACAGACCTGCTCATTCAGGGAGGGCTGGGCTGGGGTGCACCCCACGTCAGTTGACCAGAGCCTCTGTCCCCCACCCTGCAGGCCCTTCACTGCTGAGATCTACCGGCAGAAAGCTGCCCAGTCCTACAAGCGGAGCTGATGGCCACGGTGGCGTCCATTGGGAGGGAGATGGCGCCGGGCTTGCTCAGCTGGGCCTGGCCAGGGCTGCTCCAGTGCCTTGCTTCCCGCTGCCTTGGGGTCCCTGGACATGTGGCCGCTGGACCCCCCTGCCCCACCGCACCCTGATGCACAATAAAGGCACCCTGAGTCCAGCACCCCTGTCTCCGTCTGGCCTGGATGGGGCCTTCACATTTGGGGCTCCTGAGCCCTGGACACTTCAGGCCGAGCCCTGAAGTCAGTACCCTTGTCCATGCCTGCTGGGGAGGATGTGCACAGGGACCGCCTGCCTCAGCCCTGGCATGAGCAGGGACCCTTTGGGCATGGACAGGATCTGCATGTGTTTTAGACGGGGCTATGAGATCCTGTCAGGTCCTGCTGATCCTCTAGACCTGCTCCTTTATGCAGAAGGTGGACGTTAACAGGCTCAGTGATGCTTCTCTGAGGGCAAGGGAGAGAGCAAATGTAAAGAACTGTGCAGTGGGGACCGGAATGGGCCAGGAGGGGGACATGCCCTTGTGCCCGAGACAGCCTGGGGACGGAAACATTGTATGAGAGCGTGGAGCTGCTTGGTGGGTCGGGAGCCACCCCAGGTGCAGTGACCTGAGCAGCCTGGGGAAAAGCCTCCAGGGGTCAGACAGCAGGCGCTAGCCCCCAGGTGCCTAGCACCCAGGCGCTACCGGCAGTGCCGTGAGAGGGCGCTAGCCAGGGGATGCGGGGGTGTAGTCCGGTTGGACCAGGACTAACACTTGAGGAAACTGGGCCGTCGAGACATTTAACGTTGCTCCAAACTCCGGGCTTTGGAGACAGACCACCTGAGGGTGATCCGAGGATGTTAGGAGGGTCTCCCACGGCAGTGGCCTATATGGCCCAAGGTGGAGTGGCCATGTGCTGAAGGTGCACGTAGCAGGGGAGGGGCAGGTGGTGTGGACCCTGTTTGTCCAGCCGCCACAGCCCCTGGGTCAGAGGTCAAGGGGCTGAGAAGCGGGAGGCTTGTCGGGTGAAACATGAGTGAGGCATGAGGCACATGACAGTCGGAAGCCCCCGCTTGCCCTCCCTCTAGGGTGAGGCGCTGGGTCAGGGAGGAACCTGGGCCAGCCCCCGTCACTAGGACACTTTGCTCCCCTGGCTTAGCTTTTAAGAACTTTCTGTTCTGTGTGTGTGTGTGTGTGTGTGTGTGTGTGTGTGTGTGTGTGTGTGTGTGTGTTAGGAGTTAACACCCAGCAGTGCTCAGGGCTTACCCTCGCTCTGCTCAGGGTCACTCCTGAAAGGCCTTGGCAGACCACTGCATTGAATCCCGTTGCCTGTGTAAGGCCAGTGCCTTGACCTCTCAAGAACTTCCCGGACTGCTCTTTGCCACAGGGCCAGGCTGTGGTGGACACTCTGTCTCTGGGGCCAGCTCTGCCCCCAGGCCCACCCTCACCAGCTGCTTACTTATTTGTTGGTTTGGGGAGCACACCTGGGCCTCCCGTATGCAGAGCAGGAGTGCTGGCCTCTGAACACCTCCTGGTGGCGCTCGGAGCAGGAGCGTGATGGCTCTGGTCCGTCCATTGCCAGCAGGCTCAGCCCCAGGAACGCTCTTGCTGCTGCTGCCTTGTGCCTGGACACCGAAGGACATGGTCTCTGACCAGCAGGAAGCCAGCGGTGCCCCAGCCTGCAGAGTGGGTCCGAGTGGCATCAGCTCCCCAGATGGCGTGTGCAGGTACTGCGTGCAGTGAATGCGCTGCTGTGGGACACCCTCACAGCTATAGGGTGGGGTCACAGCCCCACCTGGACCCGGCAACGGCGTGGCTGGGAACTTGGGCTGTGCTCAGTACTGCTACCATCACCAGCTGGACATCAGGCCTATGGTGGGGGTTGGGGGAAGTCTGGATTGAGGCTGGGGTCCAGCCCACGGGGCTCCCCAGGAGAGCCCAGCTCAGGTTTTTGACTGTGTTCAGGAAGTGTCCCTCAGTCGGGAGGAAAAGGACAGATATAGAATGACTTCATTTCCAGGATATAAAACAAATAGTATGAGACCAATATCCAAGGCCAGGCAATACACAGATAAACTAGGAGGATTTGTCAATGGTTGGAATCTAACACGAGCGAGTGGAGGTCAGATTTTGGGCAGTGTGCTAACAACTGTTGGAAATGGTAACGCCAGACTAGAACTGAGCATTGAACATAGGCAAAGTGATATACATGATGACCCCTAAAGGTATGTATTGGGAGCCACAATTTGTAAGAGAAGGGAGGGAGAGAGAGAATTTGGGGATATTGGAAGGATGGTGGAGGGTTGCGTGCTGGAACCCTGTGCGACTGAGACCCAATCATGAAAATCTTTGTAATTTTATATCTCACAGTGGTATAATAAAAATAAAAAAGAAGTGTCCCTCAGCTGAGACTGGGCAGGAGGGACTGTTGGTAACCACACGTGTGCTTAGGTGACCGTGTCACAGCAAGCGCCACACTCTTGTTTCAGAGCCTGGCTGGCCATGATGTGCCCTCTGGGGAGAGACTGGGGAGACACAGGCTGTGCTGACCCCCTGCACTTTCTCATCCCTTCTGCAGTATGTGTGGGTGACAGCTCAGCCTGGGGGCGTAGAAAGCCTGGGAGACGTCCCTGAAGATAGTGGCAGAGCCAGGCTGTGACCATGGATGGCTGTGTCCAGCTTCTCGGTACTCAGGAGGTCACATTGCTGTGACCCCCCTTTTTTTTTTGCTTTTTGGGTCACACCCAGCGATGCTCAGGGGTTACTCCTGGCTCTGCACTCAGGAGTGCACTCGAGGCAGTGCTCTGGGGACCATATGGGATGCCGGGGATCAAACCCAGGTCAGCTGCGTGCAAGGCAAATACCCTCCCGCTGTTCTGTTGCTCCAGCTCGGCTATGACCCTTTGGAACTTCGCATGGACCAGAGAAGTGGAGATCTGTGACAAGCTGGGAGAGACGGGGAGCCCTGCGGTGGGGAGGTCCCTGTCTCCAGGGGAGATACCAGGGTGGGGACCAGGGAATTCAGACCCTGCCCTACAGTCACTGCACCTGGGGGCACACTTCTGTCCACCTCAGTTTCTCCATCTGTGCAGTGCAGAGGCTTGGCCTCCTCAAGGCTGCCCTGAGGAAGGCCCGCACACAGCACTTGGCATGGAGTAGACCTGGCGCTTTGCTCAGCGGGCCGAGTCCTGACTGCAGGAGGCTGATGGGGTGATGTTTGAGAGCCCGTGTCCAAGCACTGGGGGCCACACATGTGCACACAGTGGGCAGAAGTTGCTACCCCAGCACCCCCCCAGAGCCACCGCTCAGAGCCTCAGTGCAGAGCTTTCCCGAAGCACTCCAGGCAGGCTCACCCCAACAGCCTGTGCAAGCCTCAGCAGCCTCTGCTCACGGTGGGGATCAGCCGGCGCCCCACCACACGCACACACACACACACACACACACACACACACACACACACCGCTACGCTTTCACAGCTGCAATCGCAGACCAACGTCTTCATCTTCCTGAAAGGAGCCAGGTACTGGGAAGACCAGAGCCTGCTCTTAGCCACCGCCTACCCTGGGGCCTGGAGCACCCGCCACCCCTCCACAGCAGGAAAAGTGTTGGCCCCAGAAATTGTACGGGCACGAGATGGAAGGCAGAGGGTACACTGACCTGGGCTTGGCCAAGGCAGGGCTGTTCTCACCAGCCCCTTACCGAACCCGCTGACAGGCCCGCGAGCATCTCAGGATGGAGAGAGACGCTGAGCCCTGCGGCAGAGTGCGGGGCCGAGCTGGGCTCCTGAGGGTCTAAGGAGCACACGGGGCCCCAGGTCCCGGCCCTCAAACCCCAACCTGGCCGCTGAGTGAGGCTCTCTCTGCTGCCCCCCTGGCGACCGGGAGCTGCCACTGTCGCCCGCGATCTCGTCCACAGTAGGCGAGTAGGCAGGACTGGAGCTGGAGGACGGGGAGGTGGTGACCCTAAGAGATCAAGGGACGCAAAGCCCCGGGTATGGGGGCAAGCGTCTGTTGTGACGCTGCCGTTTCAGGCTGTTCTCCAGGCGCCGAAGCACAAAGCAAGTGAGTCCCTGTGCTCGCGCGTGCTCTTAGCGGGGATTCCTTCCTCAAAGCCCCAGAGGATCAGTGCGGGAGCCTCGGCCGCAGCAGAGCCCGGAGCAGCTGAACGAGGGGCGGGCGGTCCCGGCCAGGACTCCGTGCCCTTTGCTCTGCCATGGGGCTGGCGCGGGCAGGCGGCGGCCGAGGTCGCAGGCGGAGCGCCGGGTGCACCGCGGGGCACCCGTGACGCAACGGGACGGCGGGGAGGGCGGGGCGGGGCGGGGCGGGCACCCGGCGGCATATATAAGGGCTGCGCGTGGCGCGGAGGAGCAGAGTCGCTGTGACTGTGTCCCCGACCTTGAGCTAAACGGCCCGGCCTCTCCGCCTCGCTCCCCGGCCACCCTCTGCGCTTCTCTCGGCTACGCGCCCGCCCAGCGGCCCGTGCACCCAATGAAACTGGCCGCGATGATCAAGAAGCTGTGTCCGAGCGACTCGGAGCTGAGCATCCCCTGCCAAGAACTGCTACCGTATGGTCATCCTCGGCTCCTCCAAGGTGGGCAAGACGGCCATCGTGTCGCGGTTCCTCACCGGCCGCTTCGAGGACACCTACACGCCTACCATCGAGGACTTCCACCGCAAGTTCTACTCCATCCGCGGCGAGGTCTACCAGCTGGACATCCTCGACACGTCCGGCAACCACCCCTTCCCCGCCATGCGGCGCCTCTCCATCCTCACAGGTGAGCCTCCTGGAGGGTGCGGAGGGGCGCGTGGGGTGCTGACCCCGCTGCTGGGGACGTGGCGGAAGCGCGATGCGGCCGAGCCCGCGAGGTGGACAAGCCAAAGTCACCCTAACTGAAGTTAGTGTCGCTGGCGGCCGCCCTCAACCTCCTTCTCCCTTTCTGTCTCCCCCTCCCAGGAGACGTTTTCATCCTGGTGTTCAGCCTCGACAACCGCGACTCTTTCGAGGAGGTGCAGAGGCTCAAACAGCAGATCCTTGACACCAAGTCCTGCCTCAAGAACAAAACCAAGGAGAACGTGGACGTGCCCCTGGTCATCTGCGGCAACAAGGGCGACCGCGACTTCTACCGCGAGGTGGAGCCGCGCGAGATCGCGCAGCTGGTGGGTGACGACCCGCAGCGCTGCGCCTACTTCTGAGATCTCGGCCAAAAAGAACAGCAGCTTGGACCAGATGTTCCGCGCGCTCTTCGCCATGGCCAAGCTGCCGAGCGAGATGAGTCGGACCTGCACCGCAAGGTGTCGGTGCAGTACTGCGACGTGCTGCACAAGAAGGCGCTGCGCAACAAGAAGCTGCTGCGCGCCGGCAGCGGCGGCGGCGACCCTGGCGACGCCTTCGGCATCGTGGCGCCCTTCGCGGGGCGGCCGAGCGTGCACAGCGACCTCATGTACATCCGCGAGAAAGCCAGCGGCGGCGGCCAGGCCAAAGACAAGGAGCGCTGCGTCATCAGCTAGGAGCCCCCCAGCCCCGCGACCCGCGCGGCGACAGGACTTTAGGATCCGCTGTCCCGGGCAGCCCCGTGCGCCCGGCTCGGGAGGGGGTGGCGCTGCTTGGAGGGTTGGCGTCTTCCCCTCCCACGATCCGGGCCCGCACACCCGGGAGGCGAGCAGGAGCCAGAAGGGACCGTCGTCTGCTCTGGAAGAAAGACCGGGACCCCCCATCTCCGATTCCCCGCTGGCGGCCCCCACCCCACCCACAAAACTTGGGGGCAGGCCTCAGTAGCGGGTGGCCGTCTAGTTTCCCCACAAAGACCTAAGAAGGGGGTGGGGGAGTCAAGCCCAAGCCAGACAGCTGCAGAGACAGGACAAACTGGGCATTATCTGGTCTGCGATTTCTGCTCCCTGTTGGACTGGAGGGTCACGCCCTCTGAGAACTAATGGGGTGTGGGTCCGATCATAGTCAAGTGGTTTGTTTACATGTGTGAAGTTGCACAAGGAAAAACAACTGCAAACTTGCACTTTAATGTAGCTCTGGTGTCATCAGACACGAACAAAATCTTATCCAGGTGTTTCTATTGCGTGTATGTGCTTGTTGTTACTTTTTTTTATATATGTCAAATAAAATAATTTAAAATGAAACACTGGGTTTCCTTCGCTTTTAGAAATGACCAGGGAAGTCTTTGAGAAGGTTGTGCTGCCCGGGCTGAAATCACCTTCCTCTTGCCCTGAAAACAGGAGTCCTGGGAGAAAAGGCTCTGGATGACCGGAGTTTAGGGTGTTCCCTAGAGAAGCATCTTTCTAGCCATTACCAGCTGGGTTCTCCTTGGATTCTTGTCACAGAGCAAGAATACTTGTGCTTTTGTCGCTACTCTTGGGGCAGGGCCCAGGCAATCAACCTGGAACTCCACGGCTTTGAGGGTCACTGGAGGGTCCTCTGCTTTCAGAGGAATCAAGTCTTGGGAAATGGATCTGGGACAAGCAGATGCAAGGCCCCCACTGATGCCAGGACCTGCCGGCAAGCTGATTTAAGGCCCTTATTGATGCCAGGACCATCAGTAGGTGGGTGGCTGCTGATCTAGACTCGGCTGCAGCTCTGCCACTAAAAACACACTGGACAGGACACTGCTGCCAAGCTGTCCCTTGGACAGGACATTGCTGCCAAGCTGTCCCTTGAGTTCCTCCCCTGGAAACAAAGGGGAAATGTTATGTGGCCCCTACATGGGTTATGTGGGGGATTAAGTGCCTAGCACCCAGTAATCCAGATCCCTGGTGGATTCTAGACCTGAGGCGCCCAAGCTGGCATGGGGCTGCTGGTGTGGGAAACTGTCCCCTGACAATACCTGCTCACTGCCACAATGATGGTTGACTTCTGCTCCCAGGGACTGTGTGTGCGCGCCACAGAGGGCGCAGGTACAGAACCATGGTTCTCACCAATGGTTCTGTCTCCTCTAAGTGAATGATTTCTTCCTCAATTATCCAAAAGAGACAGTCTGCTATGAATTTCTCAGTACAAAGACGAAGATGCAGAACACAGTCTTGGTGCAGAACACAGTTTATTCTCTGAAAAGTCCTGCCTGCCCCAGAGAGCAGGAAAGGGCCCATCCCCTGGACCCATGAGGAGTCCTGGTCAGTTCCAGGCTCTGTGTTGGATTGCTTCATGTTCCTTGGAATTTGGTTAGAGCCTTAAAATCGGCCCCGATGCTACTCTAAAACTTCAAACATAACTGATTCAGTTAAAGAACAGTCCAGTCCCACGAAGGGACCGGTCTAGTATGTGTCTACCTGCTTCAATGCAGAGGCTGCTGTCCTGTCCAAATCTACTGAAACCTGAGCAACATCTCCCCGATGACCAAATCCTTGGGTTCCCAGTAAGTCAGCTATGTGACAGGTGGCCGCAGGCTGCCGCAATTGGAACCCCTGCAGAAAACATTTTACGCCAATATAGCTGCCAAAGAGGTCAGCTGGTGGGCATGTGTTAACGCCCTGAAGAGGTCAGCACAGTCTATGTGCCCATTTCTAAACGGAAACAGTATTCAGTCACTTCTCACCTTACCCGCAGAGGTGCGGGTAGGAACTGCTCTGACTGCAGTGTACTCAGCACAAGAGCACACCAATGAAAGATCCGTGAACACAAGCTGTGCAACTTCCAGGGCCCCAGCCCCCAGAAACGATTCAGAACCAAGCTAGCCCATGTGGCCCTGCCCGTGCCCAGCTCAGAGCAAGAAGCACACCAAGCCCCTCTCGGGATTGCTAGTCAGGGTCCCTTGGGCCCTCTGGTGGAAGGCCAGGATGGGAATCTGGGGGGAGGGGCTCTCCTGGCTTTTTGTTTTGAGGTCACACCCGGTGGTGCTCAGGGAATTCATTTCACACTGAGACTGCAGGAATCTGCTCCACATCAGCTCACTGGAAGCACATCAGAAAGTCCTGCTGCAGGGGAAGCACTATGGGGGATGGAGGTGGGGGGTCTCAGTGTCATTCCTGGCGTGGCAATGGCTAGTGAGTGGCTAGGCAAGAGACTGATGTGACAGGAGACTGACAGCAGAGCCAACTGGGGCAAGGACAGGGAGGTGGCAGAGAACTTCAGGAGAGGGGCTATCTGCAGCCACGTCCCCACGGGCTGTTAGAATCACTGGCTCAAACATAAAAGGAAGCAAACTGTTCTGAGGGGCGTGGGGCGGGCCACCCCGTAGTCTTTCAAAACCAATGTTCCACTCTCTCACCCCCTTCTTTTGCCATTTTAAGTCCATGCTGAGAGCAGGCTGAATCTCTTGAGTGAATTCTATGCAAATGTTCAGACATGGCTGTTAACAGGAACAATATGTACCTGATACACACTGATCATACCTAGAGGGGGCGGCGGAGGAGGGCAGGAAGCAAAAAGCGAATTGGCTGCTTTTCGGGCTGGACTCCGGAGAAGCCTGAACACACAGCAGATGGCCACTCCCCAGAGGCAGGCTGGAGCCCCAGCCCCCTCCCCAGCCTCCAGGAACATTTCTCTTCCACCAGCAGGCACCGAGCAGTATGCATCTAGACACACGGCTCTATACAAAGAAGCCCCAGAGAAGCCAAGTTCGATGCTGGTTCCTTGCACAGCCACCGCCAAGTTGAACTAAGGTCATGGTACAACAGCCCCCACCCCGCTCAGCCACAAAAATTCCGAGGAGTAAAGAACCAGCCTCCCATAGCTGGCACGGCCGGGCAGACGGAACGGCCGTTGGCTCTCTGGGCATTCTGCAGGGCCGGGGCCAGGCTTCACTCTACTCTTTGGGGATCTCAAACATGCAAAGGCTCTTGTATTTCTGCAGAAGTTCATTCTTGGTCCTGACTTGCTCCCGCAGACTGTGTAACTGCTGCTGCTGCTGCTCAGGGCTCAGGTGGATGCCCGGCATGGTGCTGACGACCTTGCGCAGCTCCTGGAACTTGGTTCTGAGGGCATTCAGGTCCTGGTGGATGTCTGGGCCATCCTTGTCCATGCTGTGGGGGAAGAGTGACACATCAGCAGGGGCAGGTTACGCCCTGGCTTCTCTCCGGCACCCGACAGGGCCAACTGGCCTTTTACACGGTCCCTGTTTTTCCCTTTACTGTCTGGTTTGGGGTCACACCTGGCAATCCTCAGGGCTTACGCCTGGCTCAGTGCTCAGGATCACCCAGGGGATGCCAGAGATAAAGCCTGGGTGAGCTGCTGCGGGGCATGCCCTGCTCAGTACTCCTAGTTCCCGCTCACGCAGAACACCTTGTCTTCTACCTGTCCCCTACCAAGTCACGCCTTGCATCCCTCGCCCAAGTTCTCCTCCCCACGACAATGGGTTCTTCTGCTGCCCTGGGCCAGGCACAGGACGGCCACTCAGTGAGTGTCCCCATGGCTAGCAGAGCCTAGGGCTATACCTCTCAGCTTGCTCAGAAACTAGGTGATTAGGGGCTGGAGTGATAGCGCAGTGGGGGGGAGCGCTTCCCTTGCATGGAGCCAACCCGGGTTCGATCACTCCCAGCACCCCCCAATGGTCCCCTAAGCACCATCAGGAGTGATTCCTGGGTGCAGAGATAGGAGTAAGTCCTGAGCATTAGCAGGTGTGACCCAAAACCTAAATAAAACAGGTGCTTCAGGGCTATTAGCTAAGAGGGCAGGGGGACTGTGTCTGCTCTACTCATAGCTACAGCCCCCATTCCCAGTCCCGCCTGTGACACTCAGAAACGTTTGTTGGCAGAATCGCTGCTTTATAAACCAGGCAGAAAACGTTCTCTGGGTGAACAGACCCTTGCCAGTGTAAGGCTGCAAATGCCAAGCTAAACTCTGAAACATGCCCCTTCTCATTGCAGCCCCTTCCTGGCCAATCAGGAGGGCTTATCAGCTAACAAGAGCTAATTTTAGTTGATGTTTTAGTGCGAAATCTATTAACATAAAGACAAATTTCCATAGTGCTATTCATAACTTTTAGATTAGTCACAAGCTTTTGGCAATCTCTCCACAGGCGGGAGCTCTCTCTGCCAGTCATGCAAACACCTTGCCCCTTCCCTTGGGTCAGGATCCTACACAGGCAGGTCACTCACTTCACTTCACAGCTATCAGCTGGCCAGAGATCCAGGGACCCCGACACTACTGAATTAAACCTATATATATATATTTTTTTTTAAATGATTGAGTTTGAAAGCAACATGAGACTAAAACTTAAAGCTATTTTAAAAGTCCATCTTTAAGGCACAAGAAGCAGGAAATGTCAAGTTTCCTTGGTGAGAAATTTCAACAAAGACAGTGCTAATTCATGTTTATTATTTGTCATTTCTCTGCTTGTGCTAAGAGAATACCACTCTTTCCTTCGAGCTCATACCTGGCATATGACACGTTCCCCAGGCTCTGTTCACTATTTACCAACAGAGAGGCAGGAGGAAGGTCATTCACTCTGGGGAATAAACAGTCAAACATTTTTTCTTGTCATCTGATGTTATTGGTTTAGATATAAAATGAATGGTTCACTTTATCCCAGTTTCTAGGGGGTAGCAGTAAGTATTCATGAGAACTGCAAAGCACTTGAAGGCGACAAACAGGGAACATCTTTTAATTTTTTAGGTCTCGGGTGAGATCCACAACTCTGGACAGACACCATCTGGACTTCTGAAATCACTGTACTTGACGGCATATGTTATGAATTTAAGCCCCAGAGCAGTTCTGAAACTAAAACACAATTTCAGGAAAATGGATTCAACTAGCTCAAGTCCTGAAAGAAAACAGTAAAAAATAAAATTACATAAAATAAAAATCTGGGGGGAGTTATATAAAAAGTGGGCTGTGCCTGATACTTTTTTTTAAACTTCTTATTGCCAAGGTATTTCCAGAGACAGCTCAAGTGGTAGAGTCCCTTTAGCATGGATGGCCTGGTGCAGCCTTGTCGATATGCACCCACCGTGCCCGCATCACCAGACCAAGTCCTGGTCTCCCGAGCACTGCTGTGTGCGGCCCTGTGACAATGAGGTGGGGGTCGAGGGGCAGGATAAGCTGTGTGTGCATCTCCCTGGGCTCGGTCCTGGAGACAGCCTTCAGGACTAAAGACAGGGCATCATGGAAGGTTCAGCTGAAAGGGGGCCACAGAGCCCACACAGAGGCCCTCTCTCTGCAAGCCTGCCCTAATTCAGGCGGTGAAAAAGGAGAACTCCTGGGGAGAGGAAAATACTGTATTCAGGATCTGGCAGGCCAGGAAGAGTTTGAAACACTCAAGCCAAAAGGAAGGAAAATAAAGCCGCAAGCTCAGAACGGGCGTGGCACCTTTGTGCTCACTGCCAGTCATCACCCCGCTCCAGGAGAGAAAACGAGAGTAGGTCAGGCCCAGAAGCATGTTAATTGTGAGAACAAGCTCAGGACTGTGGTACTTTTGTCCATCCCACGGCAAGTTAGTTTTTATTTTTGGTTTCTGGGTCACACACGGGCGGTGCTCAGGCCTTAGCTCCTGGCTCTATGCTCAGGGATCAGTCCGGAGGGCTTGGGGGACTGTCTGTGGTGCTGGGATTGAGCCCGACAGGCTGCATGTGAGGCAAGTACCTCACCTGCCGGGCTGTGGCTCTGCCCAGCCCTCCCCAACAGCTTTTAAAATGTGGCCCCTCCCTGGCCATCGTTTTACGTGTGCAGATTCTTGCTGATACTTGGCGTCCCTCCAGTCGTGAACTCAGACTCTATTCTTGTGTTATACACTTGATAACATCACAAGAGTCCCCGAGCACCACTGGATGTGGCCCCAAACACAACTCTTCCCTCTGACCCAGATTTAAAATCCCAGATCAGTGACTGTTAAGGCACTTCGGGAAGCAGCGTTGCTCCCGCCTCTCTCTTCTGAGACTGACGAGACGATCTCAGCTGCCTCCGGCCCCCGATCTTGGCCTGCAGGCAAGTTGCCGAGTTCTGACAGTGTGCAACTGCCAGTCTCTAACCATGGAGAACAGGTTGGAAGGTGGGGGAAGGGGCTGGAGGAGAGGACGCTACTGCAGGGCGGTCAGGCAGGTCCTTCCAGGGGCACCGCCGCGAGCATGAGCCGCCTCCTCCAGGGGATGGCGAGAGCAAAGAAAAGCGAATGCGTTATCTCCCCATCTGGAACCAAGAATTCCTGAAAGTGGACCAAGGACTACTTTTTTGAAGCTATTTGGCTGCACACTACTTAGACATCAAAGACTTGCTTGATGTTTACAGGCTAGATTGCTGCCAATGTGATCAAAAGAAAAACACCTGAGAGTTTTCCAAGCTCTTCAATATAAAAATGACTTTAGCGCAGTAGCAGCTACCCAGGAGAGGGAAGCAGTGATGCAAAGTGAAATGCTGTGTCTGATACGGGACGCAGTGGACACGGTAAGGAGTATGCCCGGCTCTAGCTGTGTGTCTGAGGCGGGGACGCAGTGGACACGGTAAGGAGTATGCCCAGCTCTAGCTGTGTGTCTGAGGCGGGGACGCAGTGGACACGGTAAGGAGTATGCCCGGCTCTAGCTGTGTGTCTGAGGCAGGGACGCAGTGGACACGGTAAGGAGTATGCCCGGCTCTAGCTGTGTGTCTGAGGCAGGAACGCAGTGGACACGGTAAGGAGTATGCCCGGCTCTAGCTGTGTGTCTGAGGCAGGGACGCAGTGGACACGGTAAGGAGTATGCCCGGCTCTAGCTGTGTGTCTGAGGCAGGGACGCAGTGGACACGGTAAGGAGTATGCCCGGCTCTAGCTGTGTGTCTGAGGCAGGGACGCAGTGGACACGGTAAGGAGTATGCCCGGCTCTAGCTGTGTGTCTGACGCAGGGACGCAGTGGACACGGTAAGGAGTATGCCCGGCTCTAGCTGTGCTGTCTGTGACTGTCAGCAGTTAGCAAATAGGGAGGCAAGTGCAGCAAGTCAGCTGTGTTCACAGAATAGTGGCCACACTGCATGTGCAGTTTGAGTACAGACACCAGCCAGGTTTGCTTTTCTTCTAGTATAATCAAGTTTCTTTTCCTTTGCTTAAAATGAAAAAGAACCATGAGCTAAACAAAGTGGCAGGTTTGGGGGCTGCAGCAATAGCACAGGAGGTCGAGTGTTCGCCTTGCACATGGCCCGCCCCTGGTGTGATCCCCAGGGGCCCTCTATGGTCTCCTGAACCCGCCAGAACTAAGCCCTTCCCCTGAGCACCACTGGGAGTAAATCCTGAGAAGTAGAGCCAAGAGTAACCCCTGAGCATTGCCAGGTGTGACACAAAAAGGAAAAAAAAAAAAAAAACAGAACGAAGTCCTTAGTACTGCTAGACCCAAGAGCAACAACAAAAGGAAGTGGCAGGTTTTACTCCTGGCTTTGCACTCAGAAACAGTCCTAGTGGTGCTCGAGGGATTGTATGAGGTGCGGGATTAAACCCAGGTCAACTGCGTGCAAGACAAGTGCCCTCCCCACTGTACTGCCGCTGGCCCTGACTCAGGTTTGAGCAAAGGTGGTTCCGCACCTGGCGATGCAAACTCACAATCACCAGCAAAATTACGCCTGACAGTAATTCAGAAACACAAGTTTCTAGTTACTAATCCCTCCGGGTCTCTATGGCCAACCTCCTCCCAACTTACAGGTCGTTTCATCTTGACCTCTCAGTGGCACCTCACTCAGTCTTCCACTATGCCTGTGGCCTCACGCCCCTGCAGCCCCGTCTGAGTCACCTGGGCCCGGGCCTGCAGGCCTTGCCACCCCTCCCTCACTTCAGCCTGTCTCCTGAGACAGCACGCTTCTCAGTGCTTACTGTGACAGTAACAGGTGCTTGAAGGAGAAAAAATGGGAAGATGATGAAACCAAGGATGTAGGAATGGAAAGTCTGTCCGACCACCACCCAGAGATAACCTCTGTTAATATGTGGTGCTGTTGCCTCTGATTGTTTCAAAAATATAATATCCAAATACACACAAACTGGGTTGATAAAAACGAGCCTACAGTACACATAGTACATACCAGTTCTGACTCTTCCTTTTATCAACCAACAAGGACCCTAGAATGTCTTTCCGTTTGAGCACAATTATTCAGCTAAATTGTCGGGGTGTTTGGACGCCTAGAATTATCTATGCAGCCAAACCGGCAGTGGGCACTTTCCAGTCGGACCTACACGAAGCTGTGCGAGCACTCTGGAGGCGCTCTTCCCAGAATTGTGCTTTCTGGCCTGAAGGTTCCACGCATTGTATTTCCGACCGATTATCCAACGCCCCTTGAGTTGCTGCCAACCCCATCTCAGATGCGGGTCCTACGGTTCCACAGGACCATAGAACCATGCTTGCTCCTGCAACAGACACCAGCTACTACCTCTCCAAGGGCACCTGTATTATCTGTTCTAGTTTTTTGTTTGCTTGCTCGTGAGCCACACTCAGATGGTGCTGAGCGATCACTCCTGGCGGGGTTTAGGGGACCATATGGGGTGTCGGGAGTCCAATCCTGGAGGGCTATGTCCAAGGTAAGTGCCTTGAGTGTTCTCCCTTCTCCTTCCCCCTTTCTCTCTCTCCCCACTCCCCTTCGGAGAGAACAATCTCACTTAGGGGCCCAAGGGGGAACTCTGCAGGCAAGAGACCTGGGTTCAATCCCTGGCACTGCAAGGAGCCACCCCTGAGCCAGGTGTGGCCGACAAGCCAACACATATCAGCCCTGTTCAGCCCTCCTTGGGGTCTGGGGAATCCCCTCAAGAGCCCCAGAAGAGTCACTGTCACCTGCAGCTGCAGGTCCTCCACCAGCAGGAGCGAGTCAGAGCTCCCAGCACAGGAGCTCACCCAGGGGCCAGTGCTGCAACCTCACCTCCAGCCTCCTCCTCCATCACCTACTTCCTGACAAGCCAGGACCCACCTTCCCTAACAAGACCCAAGTCTGACCTCAGAAACACCTCAGGGCTCCCATCTCTCCTGGCCACGGCGCCTGCCAGGAACTTCCCCGTGGGAGGGACCCCCAAGAAGCAGCCTTGACTTTCCAGGCTCATGGTTCCACTCTCCCGAGCCTGCAACTCGCTTCTCTCCTGCTACCTCCGCCTGCCTTGAGGGGCCTGTCTTCCCTGCGGCTGTCCTGGGCAGCCAGTGTGCGCTCTGCTGCGTGGGGCCACCCTCCTGTACAAGCAGGCTCAGCTGGCGGAAGGCCAGCTAGATTAAAATATATAACGTGCGTGGCAGCAGCAGAGCGGTGATTCCCCCCCGCCATTCCCATGAGAAAGGTCTTGCTGACCTGCGTCTGTGAGAGGGACTTGAGCCACATGGGCCCGGGCACACAGCACGTCAACAAGCCCCATCTGCAGCATCCAAGGCCACTCTGCTCCCTCCCCCGCAACCGAAGTCAATTTAAAGAACAGGTTTAATTGAAACAGTGGTCAAGTACCCAGGCTCAGAATACTTGGACCAGGGTGAGCCTAAACCATCAGGCTGGGCAGTGATGGGTGTAATTTAGAATGTCTAGCCTGGGGATGCTCGGTTCCTGACTCAGATTAGAGTCAGCAAGACTGAAAGAAAATAAATGTATAGGTTCTTCTGTTGTTGCAGGCCTCACTGTACCTCCTTATCACACATGTGCCCTATGATGCAGTTTATACCAAGAAAGGTCATAAAAAAACCAAGCTGGAACCTCGGCTCTCCCCAGGCTCAGCTGACCATGGGGCTCCCAGGAGGACAGATGGGTTTTGGGAGCGGGCCCATCACTTCTTGGGGGTCCCGGAAGCAGCCAGATGAGACTCGCCCACCACACTAGCCTCCACCTTCGCTGTCCAGATGCTGACCATGAGGCCCCTAAGTCACGCGGCCGCTAGAGGTCACGCAGTCCATCAAACTAGTGGAAACAGTTATGTCCTTTAATGCACTGCATTCTACGATGTGTAGGAAAGTTAGGCGGGAGGAAGAGATAAAGAGGAGAGAAAAGACATACAGAACCCGCCAAGTAGTTGAGATGTGGGAGGGGGAGGGAGGTGGGGGACATTGGTGATGGGAGATGGGTTCGGGTGGAGGGATGGGTGTTGGAACACTGTAGAACCAAAACTCTACATGAGCATCTTGCAATTGTATGTCTAAAAGTGGTGTACTAAAATTTGGGGAAAAAAACCCTTTTGAACACTGTACCTTATCTTTCTAACTTTAAGATTTTATAACATTCTTTCCATCCTTCCTTCAGGCTTACTCCTGACTGTGCTCAGGGACCACCCATGGCAGGGCTCTGGGGGCCATATGAGGTGCCAGAGATTCAACTCAGGTTGGCTGCATGCAAGGCAAACGCCCTCCCCCACTGTACTGCCGCTCTGCCCCTCTTGCCTTTCTAAGAGGCAGAAAGACAAGGCTTTTCTTTCTGTCTTCCCCATTTCTTAAAAAAAGAACACAAACGTATTTCCCTGGTCCTCTCCATTATAGGGAAGGCACCGGAGGGAAGAATGAATGCACACGGCTGGAGAGCCTCCTCCTAACACCAAGCCAGGTGGGCGAGCAGCTAAGGTCAGTAAACCCTCAGGAGTCCCGGGAGACAGGGCCAGAGGGACCTCCTGAGGAGTGAGAGGCTCAGAGCACACCCATTCTAACAACCTGTGCTGTGCTGTGTTCCGCCTGGACTGTACATCAAAGAAGACACTCGAAGATGGGGTGCAGAGATCTCTGAACAGAAGGCTAAAAGTCTGGGCTCACAAGTTTTGGAATTATTTGAGCAGAGAAAAATAACATGCAGGGGGTGGAGAGATAGTACAGTAGGGAGGACACCTGCCTTATACTGGCTAACCCAGATTTGATCCCCACTACCTCCCCCACCTGTATGGTCCCCGAGCCTCCAGAAGTGATCCCCAAGTGCGGAGCCAGGAATAAGCCCTGAGCACTGCTGGGTGGGGTCCTCTTCCCTCAAAAGAAAAATCAATACACAGTGAATAAATTAAAGAAAGGACGAGGGCTGGAGAGATATACAGTGGTAAGGTATTTTACCACAAGCCATCGACTGGGCTTTGCTTCCCAGAGTCACATATGATCTCCCAAACCCTGCCAGGAACAATCCCTGAGCAGTCAGCTGTAGCCCCACAACAACAATAAAGAAGAAATAAAGGACAAGAGGCTACCTACACCGTAATTCTAAGACCCAATAAACGAGGTCTGAAGACACGAATGGCGAGAGAGCACCAAGGTCAGAAGTAAAGGAGAATCTTAACACTAAATACCCCAACTGAAAGCAGCAGCTGCTTGCTGGGCCATGAAAAATCAAACTGGGAAGGATGCAGATGATGAGGGTGAATACTGCCAAAGAGAAAAAGGACTGCAGACTAATCTTGAAAACAACTAAATGTGATATGGCAGACAGGAGACAGGCTTGCCTACACCCAGGGCTCTGCCCTGTGGGCCCTGGATGGTTGATGGTCAGACATAGAAAAAAGACTGGGCCCCCTGGGATGAACCCAGAGCCACGGCAGAGCCTGGCAAGCTACCCGGGTGTATTCGATATGCCAAAAACAGTAACAATAATGGACCTCATCCCCAACGAATGGAGACGTTACTGGCACCCGCCGAGCCAATCGATGAACAACAGGAAGACAAGTGACAAGTGACAAGATGTAGATTCAGGAACTAAAACAGTTTGGTGTCAGAGAACAAAAGGTCCAAAAAGTAGACAGAGCTAACTGGAGGAAAAAGCCCGTGTTCTGTCTGTCCCTTCATCAAAATAAGTTCAAAAGAGCACCAAAGAATTAAGGGTAAAAAAACGGAATCCTGACTTCCCAGTAAAAGGAATTAAGTACGAGAGCCAGAGCTCTTGCCTTGCATGTGTGATATGCAGGATGTGAGTCCCTGCACAGACCCGCCAGGGAGGGAATCAGCCAGTTACCATCGATCAGTACGTGAAGGCCTTGAGAATTAGAAGCAAAATTCAGAAGTCATCAAAGGTGAGGCTTAACAACACTGTCTATATAAAACAAAATGCTTGGGCTGGGTGGGGAGGGCTCCGGGGAGGGTCCCCCCACAGTATTTACAAAACAGTGCTAGACAAAGGCATACTTACTGCACAAAGAGCTCAGAAAGAGAATGCCCAAATGGAAAAGCCGTTACAGACACAAAACCAGAAAGACATAAAGAGACTTTCCCCAATATAAGTCACGGAAACAATCTATCATTTCTGATCAGATCAGATCAGCTGGGATTCAAGTTTTAAAGTATACCGGTCATCACAGGAGTGTGGGGAAAAGACACAAATACACTGCAGAGGGCATTCCTCCTGCCTCTGCCACTTGGTGATCACACTCGGAAATTCAGGTATCCCACAGTCAAATACCAACCCCACCAACACCCTCCCGGCTTTACAGAATATCATCTGGAGAGGCTCAGGCAGTGTTGGCTGCAAGAACAAACCAGAAACAATGAAGGCGCCCCTGATCAGGAACGGCATAGGAGCCCATACTGCAGAAGGGCTGTCGCCAGGCTTTCAGCAGAGCGCAGGAACAGCTCTCGCTTTATATATATGGCTACTCTGAATACAGCAACACTTTCTTTTAATGCTTTCTGGGTGACAGACTTATGAGCCATTATAGATTAACTGCATTTGGAGAAGAAGCTAGCTACGAAGTCAGGGCACTTTATTTTATTTTATTTTATTTATTTATTTTGCTTTTGGGTCACACCCAGCGACGCTCAGGGGTTACTCCTGGCTCTGCACTCAGGAATTACTCCTGGCGGTGCTCAGGGGACCATATGGGATGCCAGGGATCGAACCTGGGCTGGCATGGGCCGACCTTGTGCAAGGCAAACGCCCTACCCACTGGACTATCGCTCGGGCCCCAGGGCACTTTAAATTCAGCATCACAATTAAAAAAAAAATTTACAATGGGCACACCCCTTCCAAAGCCTTTCCAGGAGTGACTTCACCATGTATTTACTCAAACACAAGGATGCTTACCCCAGCACAACTGATCACAGCAAAAAAAGAGAGAAACACCTAACAGGCCACATAAACCGACAACTACAAATAGCTTATGAGGCAGCCACCCCCATGAGGAAGCCTTCGTGTGAGTGGGGAAAGGGGTGCAGACAAAAGACTAAAGGGAGAGGACTAAAAGTATAGTAATTCAATTAGTATAAACAGATTTTTTTCCAGATTCGGAGGAGAAAGAGCAGAGAGGAAGCAGCAGGCAGGGTGCTTGCCCTCTGTCCCCCACCCCTGAGCAGAGCCACAGCACCACAGGGTGTGTGCTTTTATTTAAGGGAATAGAAATTTGGGGAAAGGGCAGGAAGCCTCGCACCATGGCGAGGGAGTCTCCTAATCAGGATTCATACTCAGTATGGAATTTTGAAAACACAAGCATGCATGTCTAACTTCTGGAAAAAGACTTTATAAAGTCTGAACAGTGGTCATCCTTGGGGTTGGGGGTTTGTTCTCTCAAGTGACGTATTTCGGTACTTCGAGCTGTCACAGGTTCCCTTTGTGTGAGCAGGCACCTGCTGTAAACTCTAGACCTCCTGAGCCACCTTCTCAGTCCCTCATGCTTTTTTACACTCACACACACACACACACACACACACACACACACACAACTTTAACTTCATTATGAGAACCAGTAAGGCTAAACTCACTTCAGTTCTTCTTTACTGATGCCCTGGGCAAAGAATAAACAAACAATTCAAGTCTCTGGGCACACAACAGGAAAGGAAGAGCTTGTGGCCTGGGCACTGACCAGTCTACAGGTCCTGGCCCTTATTCCTTCAGCTGCTGTCATCACCTCCAGCACAAAACTTGACTTCGGGTCCCTTGTTCCAAACCTCTGCTAGTCCCTAATCCATTTCCTGGCATCTGTTCGCAGAATATTTTCTTCCTGCACTCCAGCTGTCCCTTCCTACCCTCCTTGATTTATGCGCCAAGCTCATGTGGAGCTGACCACAGTGACCCCAACAGTGAGTGCTGTTTTTCTTGGAATCATACCCTTGCCCTGCTCTTCCCCCTCCTCTCTCTGCAGGAAGATTGGGGCGGGCATTACCCTTGTTACAGTCTATTTAAGAAGCAGATCTCCAGTCTGCTCCAAACAGACTGCCCAGATTTCTTCTTAGAAAATAATACCCAAGAGAAACTAGATATGGGGCACCAGGCCCACTGCAGGCAGGAAGAAGGGACCCATACTAATAAGAGAAAATGCACAAACTGCAAGCTGAGACCCTCACTAGCCCACAGTTCCATCTGGCATCTAGAGAGACAGCTGGGAAGAACAGAGGCACCTTCTCTGGGTGCCTGAGCAGTCAACGGTAGACACCGGGAGCTCAAGGACGAGCCTGTCAGTTCAGAGGCAAAAGCATCACTCAGAGTTCCCACTAAGCCTTTGGTGTTTCATTATTAAATATTTCACAACAACCAAGCTGATAAGTCCGAGCAGGAGTAGGATGAAACAAGAGCAGAGCAAACCCAGGGTGGGCGGAAACAGTATATCCAGAGAATGCATGTGTGCAATCATGTGAAAGGACTAACTCCAACCTTTACATACGTGCAATTTGTGGTGGCTTTATAGGCCAACGGGAGACAGACCGAGCACTGTCAGGGTTAAAAGAGAGAGAAAGGGAGGAGATAATTGCCATAGAGTGGATACCCACTGGATGAGATGTGATGGCAATCAACTTGTTTAACAAAATTCATACAAGCCTTATCCTGTAACAACATATTAATAATTTTTAAACAAGGGCTTAACAGCTCCATGGTGAGATACAAAAATCATCACTAATTTCCCTCTAAGGAAAACATTTTTGATCATTTCTAACAAATTATTTATAACAAGCAATATAAAATAATTATTGTCTTGTTGGGTCACACTCAGCAATGCTCAGGGGTTACTCCTGGCTCTGCACTCAGGAATTACTCCTGGCAGTGCTTGGGGACCATATGGGATGCCAGGGATAGAATCTGGGTTGGCAGCATGCAAGGCAAACGCCCTACATGCTGTGCTATTGCTCTGGCTCCTAAAATAAATTATTGAGGGTCTGCTATAGGGGCAGGCTTAAGGGATGGTTGGGTACATTGGGAATAATGCTGGTGGGATTGGTGTTGGAATACTGAATGTATGTGACATATTATCATGAACAACTTTGTTAAAAATAAATAAATAAAATGACAAAATGGATAGTCAAGGGGCTAATTCAGGTTATGAACCCCAAGAAGTATCAGTCTTTGACCATTACCTCCACCCAAATCTTAGGAACCAAAAGTGCCAGGAGCCTATTTCTTCCCTTTCTCTCTTTTCTTTTTATGTTTTTTTGAGGGGGCACCTCGACAGGGCTCAGGGACCATATGAGTGCCAGGGAATGAGCCCGATTTGCTGCATATAAGGCAAATGCCCTATCCACTTTATTACCTATCTCTCCTCCCCTCTTCTCTGGCCCCCAAACAAACATACAGACACATACATACAAACCCATGATCAAACCATCAACTTTTTTTTTTTTGCTATTTTTTGGGTCACACCCGCAATGCTCAGGGGTTACTCCTGGCTCTTTGCTCAGGAATTACTCCTGGCTGTGCTCAGGGGATCATATGGGATGCTGGGGATTGAGCCCGGATCCGCCGTGTGCAAGGCAAACGCCCTACCTACTGTGCATTCCTCCGGCCCATCAATTTTCAAAGTCAGCAGCTCTTGAATATATTCACAACCCTCTATGATTGAGCGTATTACTATTCCTACCTCACATAAGAAACTCAGAGAAACTTATTTGAACAAGAGCATTCAGCCAGTACATTATAAAACTGTACTTTGAATCCATCACTTAAGGTTCAATATTGCTATTTGCATAATTAGAGATAAGTAAATGAAGGTCTAGAAAGGTTTTGTATTACTAAGATTAAAAGGCAGGTATCAGGGGCTGGATTGACAGCAAAGCGGGAGGGCATTTGCCTTTTACATGGCCAACCAGGGTTCGATCCCTAGCATTCCATATAGTCACCCGAGCACTGCCAGAAGTGATTCCTGAGTGCAGAGGCAGGAGTAACTCCTGAGCCTTGCCGGGTATGACCCAAAAAGCAAAAATAAACAAGTAAACAAATAAAAGGCAGGTATCAGAATGAGATTTGACGAGATAGGACGTGTTCGGGGTAGTATGGCCGGAGACCAGAATGAGATTTGAATCGGACTTCAAAGCCCACATTCTGTCTATTGTACCTAACTTTGCCCAGATTATTTTTTCTATTTTATTTTTAAGTTTTGGTTTGGGGCCACAGGCAGCAGTGCTCAGGGCTTATTCTGGCTCTGTATTCAGGATTACTCTTGGTGGTGTCCAGGGGACCATTTGCAGTGCCTATGATCACACTGAGGTCAGCTGTGTGTAAGGCAGGCGTCTTACCTCTCCACTGTCTCTAGCCCCCA
Organism: Cryptotis parvus; assembly: GCA_021461705.1. NCBI lineage: Eukaryota > Metazoa > Chordata > Mammalia > Eulipotyphla > Soricidae > Cryptotis > Cryptotis parvus. Next base: position 43,120 of record JAJIBD010005416.1, read on the forward strand.
CCAAGCAGTTAAGGACAGTTTGACTCCACTGCTCTACCAAAATGATAAGAACACACGTACTTGGGGCCGCAAGAGAGGTCTTGAGAATGTATCTGTGTTTTCCGACTTTTCTTTTTTTTTTTTTTTTTTTTGGATCACACCGGCGGCGATGCTCAGGGGGTTACTCCTGGCTCTGTACTCAGGAATGACTCCTGGCGGTGATCAGGGGACCATATGGGATGCCAGGAATCGAACCCGGGCCGGCACAGGCGGCGCGTGCAAGGCAAACGCCCCTACCCACTGGGCTATCGCTCCGGCCCCGACTTTTCTTAAAACCAGTGTGAGTATATCTGCGTTTACCCTTTACAATCCGGTTCTCCTCTGGAACTGTAGGCTCTGATCTTGTCTTTCCCAGCTTAATGCTGAGCAAGCACAGAATAACCGCCTCACCTTACGCTTTTGTTCAAACCAAGTGACGTCAGAACAAAGGTTTGGCAGCTGTTTGGAGAGAGGCAGAAGCAGGAAGTGACCCCCACATCAAGTGACTAGTCTGGTTCAACTCAAGAAGGGCCATGAACGGTACTTTGATGTGGTGAGCAGTAATTCCATTTCACTAAACATCTAAGCGCACATTCACGTACATCTGAAGGTTACTGTAATTGTCACTTTGTTTTTACAGTTGGGGATGGGGGTGGGAGGAGACGCCCCAGTGGAGCTGCGAGAACGCAGGGACACTAGGCAAACCTCTGGTTTGGCGAGGCCCGACGGCTGGGTGCTCGAGGGACGTGCAGTGTCATTTAGGGTGGGGAAAAGTAACGGTGGTCATTTATGTCTTTTTATCTCCCACCTTGTGAGCAACATGGGGGTGATGGGTTGGTCCTTTTATTCTGGACACTCCAGCGCAGGGAGATGACCCACACTGGTGATGTGTTGAGGGGGACTGGGGAGGGTCAACCACCAAAGGCAGCATTCTTGTTATACTATGCAAAAAACTGAAGCTCAGAGCAGCTCAATTAGGCTGCGGGTAGCGATCTGAGTCGGTTTCGTTTCTAATGATCACTGCCCGGCCAGTGTCCAGGCTGGCAACTCTGGCTCCCAGCGCTGGCTGAGCTCGTGGTGGTCCTGGAAAGGCCGCTTCCCTGGCTCCTGCGGCTCTGCTGGCCCCTTACCATTTGATGATGTTGTGCACCAAGGGCAGGAAGGAGTAGCTCTCCTCCTCCTTCACGCTCGCCGGCGACGCAGGCCGCGGCGCATGGGCGGCTGCTGGGGCTGCGCGGCGGAGACCGGAGGCGGCGGCTGCGGCGGCGGCAGCGGCTTCGCCTCGGGAAGTGCCGGCTCGGCGGGGGCGGCAACGCATCTTCTGCCTGTCGACCCGCGCCCACCCCGGCGGAGGCCATGGCACTCAGGAAACCGCCAACTCGGGGTAGCGAAGCCCAGTGCTCTGTCGGCTGAAGCGTCGCAGACCTAAAACGTCATAACCGCGCGCCCAAGCGGGGGATGGCGTGTGCGCACTAAGGCGTGGGCGGGGCCTAGACGCGAGGGGGCGGGGCAATGTTGCTAGGCAACAGGCAGTCGGCTGTTCTGGGGTGCCCTAGGCAAGATAGCTAAATTATTAAATAGCCAGAAATAGGAGATTCACGTCAGAAAACGCATCAGATTTCTATTTACGTGGAGAAGAGGGACCAAGGCAACTAAAACCGGGTGACTTGGGCTCAGCATGGTCCTGAGGGAAGGCTCTGTCAGAATTTTTTTGAGTACTGACAGAGCAGAGAGCACTGGTGAGGTGTAAGGAGTCGACGTCTCAGGGCAATCCGGAGAGGAGGGAGCTACAGGTTGTTCCGAATGTCTCCAGAAGAAGAGGCAGCAAACGCTGTCGCTGTTGGGGTGGTGGCACGAGTCTCTGTGGCGTCCCTAAGGATGCAGCAACATAGAATTAATGTCCCTCAACCTTCCGTGGGGCTGATAAGGAGGACGGTTCAATGTGCAAAATGCACCTTCTGGGTGGGGTAGGGTTGGGCCAGCTGTCCTAACTTTAGGACAAGGCAGCAGGGATGAGAGGGGATCATATGGTATAGACAGTGTTCAGTGAGAGGTGGATCGTGTGGTGTAGACAGTGTTCAGTGAGAAGTGGATCATGTGGTATAGACAGTGTTCAGTGAGAGGGGGATCATGTGGTATAGACAGTGTTCAGTGATAGGTGGATCGTGTGGTGTAGACAGTGTTCAGTGAGAAGTGGATCATGTGGTATAGACAGTGTTCAGTGAGAGGTGGATCATGTGGTATAGACAGTGTTCAGTGAGAGGTGGATCGTGTGGTGTAGACAGTGTTCAGTGAGAAGTGGATCATGTGGTATAGACAGTGTTCAGTGAGAGGGGAATCATGTGGTATTGACAGTGTTCAGTGATAGGGGGATCGTGTGGTATAGACAGTGTTCAGTGAGAGGTGGATCGTGTGGTATAGACAGTGTTCAGTGAGAAGTGGATCATGTGGTATAGACAGTGTTCAGTGAGAGGGGGATTGTGTGGTATAGACAGTGTTCAGTGAGAAGTGGATCATGTGGTATAGACAGTGTTCAGTGAGAGGGGGATCGTGTGGTATAGGCAGTGTTCAGTGATAGGGGGATCGTGTGGTATGGACAGTGTTCAGTGAGAGGTGGATCATGTGGTATAGACAGTGTTCAGTGAGAAGTGGATCATGTGGTATAGACAGTGTTCAGTGAGAGGGGGGATCGTGTGGTATAGACAGTGTTCAGTGAGGGGGATCGTGTGGTATAGACAGTGTTCAGTGAGAGGTGGATTGTGTGGTATAGACAGTGGGGGGATCGTGTGGTATAGACAGTGTTTAGTGAGGGGGATCGTGTGGTATAGACAGTGTTCAGTGAGAGGTGGAAATTGTGGTATAGACAGTGTTCAGTGAGAGGTGGGTATAGACAGTGAGAGGTGCTCTCCAGACCTGAGGCTGCTTCCTTATGCCCAGAGTCCTCACTTGTAACATCAGCAACAGAAAAGCTGACACTGTTTCTAATTTCAGATGCACGACTGACCTTCACAGGTCTTGTTTAATGAAACCCCATGTCTAAGTCAGAGAGGGTACTTCTGATGGGTGTGTGGTATCCAAAAAACATTGTATGGGCACCATCAAGTCCCTCTCCGCAACGGGATGCACAGTCTAAGCTTCGCTTGAGAGTGGAAAAGGACATGAAAATCTCATCCTGCCTCCATCTTCCCTCTGGTGTTTCAAAGAAAGGAAGTAACTCCCGTGTAAGAAGCAGTGAATCCTATGGAGAGAATGGATTCTAATATTCCAGGCTCCGTGTATTCCAGGCTTCCTTCCTTCCCTTCCTTCCTTCCTTCCTTCCTTCCTTCCTTCCTTCCTTCCTTCCTTCCTTCCTTCCTTCCTTCCTTCCTTCCTTCCTTCCTTCCTTCCTTCCTTCCTTCCTTCCTTCCTTCCTTCCTTCCTTCCTTCCTTCCTTCCTTCCTTCCTTCCTTCCTTCCTTCCTTCCTTCCTCCCTCCTTCCTTCTCCCTTCCCTCCCTCCCTCCTCCTTCCTTCCTTCCTTCCTTCCTTCCTTCCTTTCCTTCCTTCCTTCCTCTCTCCTTCCTTCCTTCTTTCCCTCCCTCCTCTCTCCTTCCCTCCTTCCTTCCCTTCTCCCTCCTTCCTTCCTTCCTTCTTTCCTTCCTTCCATCCTTCCTTCCTTCCTTCCTTCCCTTCCTTCCTTCCTTCCTTCCTTCCTTCCTTCCTTCCTTCCTTCCTTCCTTCCTTCCTTCCTTCCTTCCTTCCTTCCTTCCTTCCTTCCTTCCCTCTTTCCTTTCCTCCAGCTCCATATATTCATTCATTTTTCCAGGCTCCCAGTTCCAGGTCAGGATCCTAGATGACCAGTGTGAGGAAACGTGGAGGAAAGCCATGCCAGGGTGTGGACCAGCAAGTCCTTAACAGGCCTTAGCTTGACTTGCTTTAGCGAGAGCCGCCCAGATACTTAAAGGGAGAAAAAGAGGAGGAGGAAGAGGACTTCCTGTTTCCCTTCCCTCCATCTCTGGCCCTCTCCAGCTCAGGGAATGTTTGAATCCTGGTAGTGAATGGACAAAAAGGCCTGAGGAGCTGCAGCAGATATGCTTGATCATATTCTACACCATTGGACTCATGGAAATAATGACATAGTAATGACCAAACATCATACTGGTGGTGATAGTAATCACTACAGCTACTATGAAATACAATGAGGCCTAAGGAACAGAGTCACAATTCTTATTTGCCTGCAAAAGAACTAGAAGATAGACTTTAGTACAGCAAGTATTTTTTTGGGGAGCCCACATCTAACTGTGCTCAGGGTAGATCTGGTGGTGCTCAGGAAACAGCGTGATGCTGGGATTGAACATGTGCCGCTTGTGTCTGGCTCATACGCACTAGCCCTTACTGGACAGCTCACAGCCCAATAAGTGTTTTCTTAATGTTATAGATAGGCGGGAAACTACAACTTTAAGTGAAATAACATAGAATAGAACCAGTTTTACCATAGGCTAATTATCATAAACAAGAGTTATATTGTAGTTGAAGTAGTCTAGCAAAAGGTCCCTAAAAAAAGATGCCGAAGACCCCTATATCAAATGCCTTGCAGGATGAGACCCTCCTTGTTAAAATAACAGTCTGCTGTGCCCAGGATGCTCTTGAGGACCCACCACTGCTCCGTTCTGTCATGCAGTTCCTAGAACTGCCCTAGTTGCACTGCTTTATTAATTTTGCTCAATTCTAAGCTTTTGCCTACTCAGTTCCCAGAATTGGCCACATTACTCCCTTTCAGGGATAGAATAAAATTATTTTTATATGTTTGGCTCAGAACAATTTATAGTTGATTCAATTTATTGTATGTATTTCTTATCCTTTGTATATGCTTGGCTTATAATATTTAAAAAAATTACTTTTCCCCAAATTGGCTACTTGTTTCCTGCTACTACTTCCCAGAACAAACTAATCTATAGAAGCAGAAGTTGGGGCAGGAGTGATAGTACAGCGAGTAGGGCATTTGCCTTGCACACAGCCAACCCAGGTTCAATCCCTGGCATCCCATATGGTCCACTAGGAGTAATGCCTGAGTGCAGTACCAGAAGTAACCCCTGAATATTACTGGGTATGACCAAAATAATCACTTCACTTATATCACTTGTTTTCCAGTTGATTATAGATTTGCTCAAGCGGGCACCAGTAACATCTCCATATGTCCTGTCACATGCTAGTAGAGCCCAAGGGCATCTGCTTGTTCCAGGAACATAAAGATCCTCAAACCATTCCATCAGGTCATGGGAATGAGGTCTATAATTGTTACTGGTATTTGACATATCAAATACCACACGGGAGACTTGCCAGGCTCTGCCGTATGGACCAAAAAAAAAAAAAAGTCGAAGTCCCCTGCTTCCCCACCCCACCCTGGCAGCCCAGATAAAAAGCGTCCCCTATGAATGCTAGACAGAATGACTTCATTTATTTGCATGACACAAATATATCAGATGGTCTTACCAAAAGTGGAAATTACACCAAACGTGTGGGAGTCAGAGGTTAGGTAAGACAGAGAAGGGAACATGTGCGAATAAATGTCGAAAGGGCTGATACCAACATAGAACTGATCATTAAATACAGGCAAAAAAATGCACAGGAGCTTCCAAGTGTATGTAGTGCAACCCACAATGTGTAGGAGAAGGAAGGGAGAGAGGAGAGAAAAAAGAGATAAAGAACCTGCCATTTAGGCAGGCTATGGGAGGGGGGGGGGAATTGGGGACATTGGTGGTGGGAAATGGGCACTGGTGGAGGGCAGGTGCTGGAACACTATGTGACCGAAACCTCCAAACATGAACAACGTTGTAATTGTATATCTCACGGTGGTATAAAATATTTAATTAAAAAAGAATGCTAGACAGATCTCTCTCTCTCTCTTTGTAGGCCTCCACTGTGTCTGTATGAACAGTGTACATTCTTTCAATACATGTTTTGTCTAAACTGGCTCACTCCTGATAAATTCTTTTACCAACCCATGACTTGAACCCAGCAGAGTATGGGTTTAAACATCTCCTCCAAACCCTTCAATGGTTACATTTCTAAACAAAGACCCACAAAAGTTTTGCTATCCAACAATCATGTACTACCCTTTCCTTCCTTCCTTCCTTCCTTCCTTCCTTCCTTCCTTCCTTCCTTCCTTCCTTCCTTCCTTCCTTCCTTCTTTCCTTCCTTCCTTCCTTCTCTCTCCTTTCTTCTCTCCTTCCCTCCTTCCTCTCTCTCCTTCCCTCCTTCCTTCCCTTCTCCCTCTCTCCTTCCTTCCTTCCTTCCTTCCTTCCTTCCTTCCTTCCTTCCTTCCTTCCTTCCTTCCTTCCTTCCTTCCTTCCTTCCTTCCTTCCTTCCTTCCTTCCTTCCTTCCTTCCTTCCTTCCTTCCTTCCTTCCTTCCTTCCTTCCTTCCTTCCTTCCTTCCTTCCTTCCTGCTCCATATAGTCATTCATTTTTCCAGGCTTCCAGTTCCAGGTCAGGGTTCCAGATGACCAGTTCCCTTGCCAGAAGCTCAGGGCATAAGTTGGAACCCAACGCTGGATACATGTCCTTCCTTCTCAGGGTATACAAACAGGGGACAAAGTGAGACGTGCCAGTGAGCTCAGGCACGACCCTGGGAATGGGGGGATAGAGCTACAGAGAAAACCTATACAGACATGGGGGAAACATGCCAACTCCACACAGACCGTGGCTATGTCCAAGTACTCTTACTGTACAATGATGGTGAAAACATCCCAACTCCACACAGACCATGGCTATGCCCAAGTATTGTTACCATGGAATGATGTTTGCAAAGGGCATGTTTAGCGATGAGGCAGCTAAGTCTTGCCTCGTTAAATACTAGCCGCAGGGTCACACAGCTCACCCAACAACACAGGAAACTTGGGTGCCTGCCACAGCTACAACTTCTTCCAATGTCAGGGTGCTTCTTTGTTCATAATCTGAAAAGACATCACTGCAAATCTCATATGGTCTTCTTACTCTGTGTGTGTTTTACAACTTAATTACAAGACTCAACGTTATCACTGGAGGAATAATGAAGATGCCTCCTTTTTAAAACAGAAAAATAAAACACTTCAGATATAAATAGATATGGCTGAAGAAAAAAATCAAACACGTAAGAAAAATACCCAAGTAGGGCACATTGACAATTTTATTTTCTAAAAATAAATATAATTAGTAGCAAAATAAAACTGCACTCATAACATTGCAAGCAGATGTCAGAAAAACACTGCCTTGCTGGTTTCATTAAGGCTGAAGTTGCCACAACAAACGCGTGTGTTCATAACCATTCTGTTCAAAGTCAAAGAAGGCAGATGCTTTATTGACATGTAAGGACTATATATTGCTAAGGACACTAGCCAGTGGAACATCCCACTCTCTGCTTTGTCGGACACACGCACAGTGCTTCTCACATGGCCTGTCCAGGCTAGTTAGTGCTAACGGTCAGCCAAGCTGACTTCAACCCCTGCTCAGTCTCCTCAAAGTTGTATGGACGACTGCCCAGCCTCACTTTGGTCTGCCATGCAACCTCTCCGTAGGAGTAAGGGGCTTATTACATAAAATTGTCTGTGTGCAGGGACTTGTCCTCAGTGTGTTTGTCTTGCATGCGGTCAACCTGAGATGGATCCCTGGCACCCCATATAGTTCCTCAAATCCCACCAGAAGTGATCATTGAGCATAGAGCCAATAATAAGCCCTGAACACCACCAGGTCTGGCCCCCCAAAGCAAAAAAGTTTTACTTCATTTGGGGCCGAGAGCAGGTATAGAAGGGATGGCCAACCTACGCTCCATTCCCAACATGCCATATAGTCCCCTAAGCACAGCCGGGAATAACCTCTGAACATCACCAAGTGTGGCCCAACCCCCATCCAATTGTCTGTGCAGTAGATATTCATTCTATGACTCCCATTGAAGGCTTGCTCCTTCACCAATTAATAAAATCCAGGCGGTTCGAAAGAACAAGCTACATCATCACTTTCCATAGAAGCATAACACAAGCCATGAACGCAAGTCACAGAGGTCGCTTTCAATTTTTTAGTATTCACATCAGAAGAGGAAAAGAATCAAATTCAAATTAATTTGAATTCTATATTTGAGTTAACCCAATATATACAAAATGTGATTATTTTAACAATTTTTTTTTGCTTTTTATTTTTTTGGGGTCACGCCCAGTGATGATCAGGGGTTACTCCTGGCTCTGTGCTCAGGAATTACTCCTGGCACTATGTGGGGGACCATATGGGATGCTGGAGATCGAACCCGGGTCGGCCGTATGCAAGGCAAATTCTCTACCCGCTGGGCTATCGCTCTGCCCCCCTATTTTAACAATTACTAAAAATGGATTATTGGGGCCGGAGCGATAGCCCAGCGGGTAGGGCGCTTGCCTTGCATGCGGCCAGCCCATGCCGGCCCGGGTTCGATCCCCGGCATCCCATATGGTCCCCCCGAGCACCGCCAGGAGTGATTCCTGAGTGCAGAGCCAGGAGAAACCCCTGAGCATCGCGGGTGTGACCCAAAAAGCAAAAAAAAAAAAAAAAAAAAAAAGGGATTATTTACTGGTTTACATACTGTCTTTGAAATCCATAAGCATTTTACACTGCCAAAGCTCAAAGTAAATTGCCACATTTTAGATTCTCTGTGGCTAGATAGGGCCAGCAGCTACAGATCACATACTGTGGCCGAGAGATAAATACATGCCAATACAACTCTAGGGGATACTTACAGGGCTGATTTGACCCCTGGCACCTCACAGTCCCCAAGTACTCCCAGGGGTAGCTCAAAACCAAAACCCAACAAATACATGTCAACACTGACAAAGCTTATTAATGGTGAGAGAAAAAAAATCAAGATGTACACAGGAAATAAAGTATGATATTACTATATATGTAAATGTTTAATCCATGACAAATATGCGGTATATTAGATAAAATATACAGTATCTATAGATACTTAGATGTAAAAGTAGTTTCATTTTTTAAATTTTTCTTTTAAAATTACAGTTTAGGTAACATTGCTACAGTAGTGTTCAAGTTTATGGTATTTATGTACAAAATCTCTGCACTCCGTAACTACCAAGCTGACCACAACCCTTCACCACTGTCCCCATGTCATTTCTACTCTGATTTTTATGTGCCTTCCTCTCTTCCATTCTCTGCTAATCAAGTTTCTGAGGACTGGAGCAATGGAACAGCAGGCTGGGTGCTTGCCTTCATGCTGCCAACCCAAGTTTGATATCGGCATCCCATATGGTCCCCTGAGCACTACCAGGAGTAATCCTTGAGTGCAGAGCCAGGAGTAATCCCTGAGTATCACTGATAGCATAAGACAAAGGGTAAAAGAAGATTTATAATCTTCGGGTTGTCATTGCTGGCTACTGCCTATTCCCTATTTTTCCCTCTTCCGTATTAGGCTGATTATCAATCAGCCCTATGAATTAGGCTGATTGATATTTTCCCCATTCCCTCTGATTTATTTTGTTTAACAAGATCCCTCCAGTTCCACCAATATTGCAGCGAACTGAAAGATTTCATACTTTCTTATGGCTACATAGTACTCCATTGTGCTTGGATATCACAACTTCTTTATCCATTCATTTGTCAATGGACATTTGGGTTGTTTCCCTAGCCTGGTTATTGTACTAAGCATTGCAATGAATACAGGGTTGAAGTGAAGAAATGATTTTTCTGGGTTATATGTGAACTCTATTCTGACTTTTTAAAGAAATATGCAAACTGTTTTCCATAGAGACTCACCCAGACAGGGAATGAGGTTCCTTTTTCACTGCATAATTCTGACATTGGTTGTTTTCAATCTTAAAAATAGTTTTATTTATTCATTTTTTGCTTTTGGAGTCATGCCCGGTGATGCTCAGGGATTACTTTTGACTTTGCACTCAGGAATTACTCCTGACAGTGCTAAGGGGACCATATGGGATGCCAGGGATTGAACCCAGGTAGGCCTCATGGAAGGCAAACACCCGACCCACTGTGCTATCACTCCAGCCCTAAAAATAGTTTTAAAGGCAACTGAAGAGCATACCTCCTATTCATGGGACAGGTTCTGAGTCTTAGCAGATGCTACAATCTTCTGTTTAGTATTATTTCTGTATCATAAAGAGACCTTGAGAATTGGAGAGATAGTAATTAGGCAAGACACTTGCTTTCCTACAAAGTTGACCTGAGTTTGATCCCGGTACTAAATATGGTTCCCAAACATCGTCAAGAGTGATCCCTGAGCAGAGTCAGGAGTAAGTCCTAGGCACAGCTGTGTGTGTCAAAAATGTGAGATAGATAGAGAGACAGATATAGATAGGTGGATGGATAGATAGATAGATAGATAGATAGACAAACAGACAGACAGACAGATAGACAGACAGACACAGAGACAGACACAGACAGACACACAGACAGACACAGACAGACAGACAGACAGATAGACAGACAGACAGACAGACAGACAGATAGACAGACAGACAGATAGACAGATAGATTACTATCTATCATTATCTTCCTGTTAATCATCTATTTGCTAGAGCAGGCACCAGTGATATCTCCATATATCCTGTCTCATGCTAGTAGAACCCAAAGGCATCCGCTTGCTCCAGGAACATAGAGCGCCTCAAACCATTATATTAGGTCACGGGAATGACCTAATATAAATGTTACTGGTATTTGGCATATCAAATACTACATGAGCAGCTTGCCAGGCTTGCCGTGCGGGTGGCATACTATTGTAGTCACCTCTAAATAAAGCATTTATTGATGAACCACGTGGCCGCTAGCGGCCAGCGAGCCAGGCTGCGATAGTCTGGTCTGCTGGGTGGAGTTGTAACGAGAGGGAAATCCGGAAGTGGAAAATGGCAGGCCCCATGGAGTAGGGGAGGGTGGTCTGGCTTGTTGTGAGGCTCTGCTGGGGTGGCAGGCCAGGGCTAGAACCCGCCATGCCTCCCGGGCGCCTCACGAGCAGCTGGGCACAGGGAGAGCAAGTAGCAGCTCTGCCCCATGTCAGAGAGTCTCTGGTTCGGAATACCTGGGCCGGATTGAAAAGAAACTGCTGCACGGTGGCTATCTATCTATTCACAGACAGACAGACAGACAGACAGACAGACAGATAGATAGATAGACAGATAGATAGACAGATAGATAAACAGATAGACAGACAGACACATAGATACACAGACAGACACACAGATAGACAGACAGACAGACACACAGACAGACAGATAGATAGACAGACAGACAGATGATAGATAGATTGATAGAGATAGATAGACAGACAGATAGATAGACAGATAGATAGACAGACAGACAGACAGACAGATAGATAGATAGATAGATAGATAGATATAGACAGACAGACAGACAGATAGATAGATAGATAGATAGATAGATAGATAGATAGAGATAGAGAGAGAGAGAGAGATAGAGAGCAGAGAGAGAGAGAGACAGAGGCAAATAAGAAAAAGTTTTATAAACAACTGCCAACTCTGAAGATAGGTACATGGAAATTTGGTCCATTCAGTACCAGGCTCTTCTAGTTTTTGGAAGTGTGACCTTAGAGACATCCTCTAACTTTCCTGCACTTCAATTTCTTCATCTACAAAACGGAATTATAACAGTACCTGATTGGGCTGCTTTAAGAGTTACAGGAATTAACACATGTTAAGAACTTCAAACAGTGCCCAGTGCCTGGCAAGAACTATCTGACTTTTAGCTACAACTGCTGCTTCTTTTAATTTCTAATAAAATATTCCTTATGAAACAGTTACTATAATAACAAATAAGAAGGTCAGGTAGCATTTGAGCATCTAACTTAGAGAAACTCTCCCTGAACCCAAGCTACAGAACCCTCAGAATATCTGTGTGTATGATACATTTCTGCTATTTGAAATCCAAAAATAGTCTCCCTCCTTGCTGGCGGCTGAGTGGGTATTTTAAACCCCTCTTATGGGTGAATGATGAGACCTTTCCATCAAAGCTACTCTCTTACAGATGATTCACCCTTTTTCATTACTTACAACCTCAGGTTGGTTAAAAAAAAACAAAGCCAACATGATACTTTTTTTTGTGAGTTAAAAATAAAAGTCAGTGGGACCAGAGAGAGAGAAAGAAAGTGCAGCAGAGAAGGGCCCTGCCCTGCACACTGTGGACATGAGCTCGATCCCCAAGCCCTGCCAGGAGCAATCCCTAAACCCTGAGCATCGCTGAGTGTGACTTGAAGGACAATTGTCGGGAACGCCACTGGGGTCCCGGACAGTGCCGGGAAGCGAGTTCCCTTCTACCTCCGAAGCCGGTGGGGAATAGATGAAGACTCAGGAATCCGATGCAGTTTTAAAAGGCTTTACTTATCACAGGTTCAGGCATACAAATCAGCAATAGGAAAAACCCAGTGCTTAGGATTCCTGGCTAGAACCCCAGCCCTGTGTAGGCCAAAATGGCGGCCACCACGTTTTAAAGGCCCTGTAAAGAGGAGACAGACAAGACTCCCAAGAAGAGTGCGAGCCCCAAAGAGAGAGCTCAAAAAAGAGAGTAAGACAGGAAGCAGGCTCGTTTTATACCCCTGCAACTCAGACCTCCCACTATCATGGGAAGCAGGAAGGGTCAAGCCCTTAGGTAATTTCTCCCAGCACCTCACCTAGGCCCTAGTATATGCTAATGTTTTGCATTGGCTTGTTTCCAGCCAAGATCTGCCTGGAAATGCCTTTATAGAATAGAGAAGGGGGTTTCTGAGATGGCATGTCTCTGTACCAAAGACTAATACTAATGCCAGTTAAATATTTCTCCAAGCCTTCACAATTGTATCATCTACTTCACAGTAGTTTTGTATTTTAGTTCTCTTTGAGTTATCAGGGAGCCATGCTTGCTTGCTTGGAGGCAAACAGCATTTCTCTCTGGTCTAATTACTTAGAGATCCAACGTGGCCAGGAAAATATGCTGGTAAGATCTAGCTAGACCTACAATGATTGTGGTAGCATGAGAGAATATTTATACCAGCCAGTATAGAATACATGGTCAGATAAACTGCCACATTTAGACTACCCCCTTATCTACGAAGTGACCTGCAGGAGGCAATCCAGGGCAGATGCAGAGGTTCTTAGAGCAGTCCTGCAACAGACAATCACTGTATCACTGTATCGCTGTCTTCCCGTTCATCATCGATTTGCCTCGAGCAGGCACCAGTAACATCTCCGTATGACCTGTCTCATGCTAGTAGAGCCCAAGGGCACCTGCTTGCTCCAGGAACATAAAGAGCCTCAAACCATTCCATCAGGTCATGGGAATGAGGTCTATAATTGTTACTGGTATCTGGCATATCAAATACGACATGGGTAGCTTGCCAGGCTCTGCCGTGTGGGTGGCATACTCTTGTAGTCACCTCTGATCTCCAGCATTTATTGATGAACCGCGCCGGGCTGTGATAGGCTCTTATGCTGGGTGGAGTTCTGGTGAGAGGGAAGTCCGGATGTGGGAAAATGACGGCCCTCATGGAGTGGGGGGTCGTCTGGCTTCTTGCGAGGCTCTGCTGGGGTGGCGGGCCAAGGTTAGGAACCCGCCATCCATCCTGGGCGCCTCGTGAGCGGCTGGGCACAGGGAGAGTCCGTAGCAGCTCTGCCCCATGTCTGTGAGTCTCTGGATCAGCATACCTGGGCCGGACTTGAAAAAGACTGCTGCAGGGTGGGTCTCCATGAGTTCTCCTATGGGTAGGCCCTAAGCCGCACATTCTTAGAAAGCACTGGGGACACTATTACTACTGTTAGTCTGAAACTTAAATTAGCTATTAACACTCTACAATCAATAATGAAACTTACAAGATTCGATGTACTTCAGTAAGAGCAATTACAGGACCAAAGAGATGGTATAAGTGTGTGCTTGCCTTGCATATAGCCGACCCCACACACAAAGCAAACCCCTTTCTTGCTAATAAAAATCAGTAATTCTTGTTCTGGCAACTCATTGAAGCCTTGAGTCATGGCTTAGCCCTCAGGGCACAGAGCCTTGCCCACAGGTCACCTTCCATCCCTGTCATCTTGAATTAAGGATTTTCTTCTGGTATCTTTCCTCCCTCCCCTCCTCTGTGTGTCTGAAGATGCTGCCCTCTGCCCATTTTCTCAGCTCCCTGTTCCAGTGCTCTCGTCTCTTAGAGGCACTCGTTTAGGAGCATTTTGGCATGTGAGTTCAACCATACTTATTTCAGGCTTAGAATCTCCTTTCTTCTTTATTTCTTCTCATTTAAAAACAACGACAGAGGTAGGCCTCCACCAGCTCTTGAAGTGATACAAATGGTAGTCGATGGGTTCCACTAGCTTCTAAAGGGGCTCATTATTGTTTTGAGGCCACATTCTTTATGATCTCTTTACTCAGTGGGTCTAAAATTATCCATTAGCCAAGTTTTCTTTCTCCCCCTGTTTACTGGCTGTTCCCCAAAGCCTCGATTTTAATCTCTTCTTTTTTAAAGCCTCTCTTCTCAAAATGGCCTTTAGGTGTTTCCTCACTCTCCATTGCTGCCCTTTTCTAGAAGTTACTTTGTTTTTCCTTATTGGGTTTATTGTAAATCTTTGGACTCTTGACAGCTCTAGTTGCACAATTACTCTTAAAAATTAGTCTGAGGCCTGCTGAGGAGGAGAGCTAGGGAGGAAGGCTGCCCCTGGGGTCATGCGGAATGTCTTCATGTTCATCCAGGGGCTGGCACTTCAGACAGCCTCCTTAGCTGTTTCTCTCTCTCTCTCTCTCTCTCTCTCTCTCTCTCTCTCTCTCTCTCTCTCTCTCTCTCTCTCTCTCTCCTCCATTGTTTCGGACTGTTCTTTGTGAAGGGACTTGTTGCAGCTCCAAAGCAGAAAGTGAGAACACAGGAAGCGTTTTGCCTCGGACAGTCCTTTGCTGGTCTGTGTAAGACACATTTTCGGTGCCCTCGGTGACAGTTGGCAAAGGGAATGGCTTATCTAACCTCCTCACCAGGGACTACTGCAATTCAAGAGGAGAAGAAAATGTGGAAAAACCACCCTCCAGTTTAAGGAACCAAGCTGCTTCCTGAATGTGAAGTTCACAGGCAGCTCTTAAAAATGCCTGGGCAGCCAAGCCTGCAGAAACCAGCCATGGCTGAGCGCTCTTGGGAGGCAGATCAGCCCTGGTTATGTGATAGAGCTCAGCTAGTCTCCAGGGGAAAGCGGGGTTTTCTTGCAGCATGCTTCCTGGGGCACGGAATGCAGATGCTCAGTTAACCTCTGAAGGAGCAGAGGGGCAGAACCAAAAAGTACTTCACAGAATCAGGCACCCCCTGGGCCTCTGTCAGGGCAGCCCATCCCCTGGGCCTCTGGGTGGACGGCCGGTTTGGACAGTGTCACGGAGGGGACCGATCCAGAGGCAGGAATCCCACAGCTGCTGAATACCAACTATGTGACTTTGGTAATTTAACCACCCTGTATTCAGCCTTGGCACTGAGAAATTCTCCTTCTTAGGGCCCAGGCATAGGGATAGATAGCCAGAGTCGGCACCTTGGCGGGAGTGGGGGGTGGGGGCAGTGATCTGAGTCAAATGTGGTACTCCTGCTCATTTACCTCCCCTCTCTCTCTCTCTCTCTCTCTCTCTCTCTCTCTCTCTCTCTCCTTCCCTTCCATCTCCTCTCCCTCTTCCTACTTCTCCCTCTCCTTTCCTTTTTTCCCCTTTTTTTTTGGTCATACCTGGCAATGCTCAGGGGGTTACTCCTGGCTCTGCACTCATGAATTACTCCTGGCGGTGCTCGGGGACCATATGGGATGCCGGCCATATGCAAGGCAAATGCCCTACCTGCTGGGCTATCTCTCCAGCTCCTCCCTCTCCTTTCTTCCTCTCTCGTTCCTTCTCTTTTACTCTCTCCTCCCTTCCTCCCTCACTTCCTTCCTCCTTCCTTCCCCTTCCTTTCTTCCTCCTTCCTCCCTCGTTCGTTCGTTCCTTCCTTCCTTCCTCCCTCCCTCCCTCTGTCACTCCTTTTTCTTTCTTTTCTTTTCTTTCTTTCTTTCTTTTCTTTCTTTCTTTCTTTCTTTCTTTCTTTCTTTCTTTCTTTCTTTCTTTCTTTCTTTTCTTTCTTTCTTTCTTTCTTTCTTTCTTTCTTTCTCTCTTTCTTTCTTTCTCTCTCTCCCTTCCTCCCTCACTTCCCTTCCTCCTTCCTTCCCCTTCCTTTCTTCCTCCTTCCTCCTCCCTCGTTCGTTCGTTCGTTCCTTCCTTCCTCCCTCCCTCCCTCTGTCACTCCTTTCTTTCTTTCTTTCTTTCTTTCTTTCTTTCTTTCTTTCTTTCTTTCTTTCTTTCTTTCTTTCTTTCTTTCTTTCTTTCTTTCTTTCTTTCTTTCTTTCTTTCGTTCTTTCTTTCTGTCTGTCTGTCTGTCTGTCTTTCTGTCTTTCTGTCTTTCTCTCTCTCTCTCCTCCCCTCCCCTCCTTCCTTCTTTTCCTTCTTCCTTCCCCCTTCCTTCCTCCTTCCTTCCTTCCTTCCTTCCCTCCATCCATTCTTCTACACAGCACTGTTAAGGGCTTACTGTACTGATTCTGTGCTTAGGGACCACTCCTGGAACATCTCAGGAACCCATATGTGTTTCAAGGAAAGGAACCCAAATCACCTGCATGCAAGACAAGCACCTTACCTGCTGGACCGTCTCTCCTGCCCACTTCTTCAGGCAGTTCCTGCTCTTCGTATTTCTGCACTTTACATGTCTTGGGCGGTGTCCACATAAGTTCCCCAGCAGCAGTGGAAAAGAATATCAGAAATCAAAGTCAACAAATCATGTGGTTGCGCTTTTCCCTGCCTGCACTCTTGCACTTCAGCTATTATTTGGGTTTCCCATGAACCAGACTCACAAGATCATTGATGTCTATAACTATACTCTAGTGGTGGAAGAGAAGGCGATTAACCAACATTGATGGAAACCCTGTCCCAGCGAGACCGTGTACTGGGGGCCTATCAGGAGTCGTGCTTGACCCAAGGGGAAAACAACTCCTTACATGACTGTCAAGCCTCCCTGCATTAGCTAAGAATTGATTTCCCTAGTAGAGATATTTGCTTATCCTCCACCTATTCATCTTGCAGGCAGATGTCTGAGTCTGGTCTGAATAATGAGAGCCTTTGCAGAAGCTTGCAACATGACCTCCCGCTGCTTCCTGGCAAGGCCTGGGTGTGAAGATAAGTAGACAATTGCAGTCTTGTTGTCTGAGGGCTGGGGAGGCCAGACCAGATGGCAGGATGCAGCAGAAACAGATCTGGGCGTTGGCACAGCTCAACCCGAGAAGCGAAAAGCACATGGGTATGAAACCAGAACTCTCCCAAATCTAAGAATGAAATCCAAATTGCTTCCACTCTTCACTCCCCACTAAGCTTCTACAAAGTAAATCGATGCAAATGAGAAAGCACAGAAATGGAGGAAATTATTTTCAAATGGTAAAGAAATCTATGAGGGAAAACTCTCAAAACTCAAGAGGGGGAGCACACCATTCAAAACGCCAGTGTTCCCCCAGAGCACACTATTCAAAACACTGGTGTTCTTCCCCAGGTCTTTGCAACATGGTCCAAGGAGATAAAACGTGACTGCACTTACTCAGCACCAGTTCATTCCCCTTGAGATGACTAGTCCAGCAAGAGCCATCAATCCGGTTTTGGTCATTAGCAGAAATGACCTGATTTATTAGCAGAAATATGTTGAAATGCTTACAAGTACTTTTATTTTTCTATTAATAAGGGCTATGGAGCTGTTGCTGCCTACTCCCTCCCTCCCTGTTTCTTCCTTCCTTCCTTCCTTCCTTCCTTCCTTCCTTCCTTCCTTCCTTCCTTCTTCCTCCCTCCCTCCCTCCCTCCCTCCCTCCCTCCCTCCTTCCCTCCCTTCCTTCCTTCCTTTCCTTCCTTCCCTCCTTCTTCCTCCCTCCCTCCCTCCCTCCCTCCTCCCTCCCTCCCTCCCTCCCCTCCTCCCTTCCTTCCTTCCTTCCTTCCTTCCTTCCTTCCTTCCTTCCTTCCTTCCTTCTTCCTTCCTTCCTTCCTTCCTTTCTTCCCCTCTTGATGTTGTGGGATGCCTCCAGCTTGGTGCTTGGAAACGATGCAGTGCCCAGGATAAAAACTAGGGTTTCTTGGTATGAGCAATAGCACAGTGGGTAGTGCACTTGCCTTGCGTGTGGCTGACATGGGTTCAATCCCCAGCACCCCATATGGTCCCCTGAGTACTGCCAAGAGAAATTCTTAAGTGCAGAGTCAGGAATAACCCCTGAGCATCACTGGGTATGACCCAAAGAGCCAAAACAAAACAAAACAAAAATAGAAAGAAAGAAAGAAAGAAAGAAAGAAAGAAAGAAAGAAAGAAAGAAAGAAAGAAAGAAAGAAAGAAAGAAAGAAAGAAAGAAAGAAAGAAAGAAAGAAAGAAAGAAAGAAAGAGAGAGACAGAGAGAGGGGAGGGAGGGAGGAGAGGAGGGAGGAAGGAAGGAAGAAAGAGAGAGAGAGAGGGAGGGAGGGAGGGAGAGAAGGGAGGAAGGAAGGAAGGAAGGAAGGAAAGAAAGAAAGAAAGAAAGAAAGAAAGAAAGAAAGAAAGAAAGAAAGAAAGAAAGAAAGAAAGAAAGAAAGAAAGAGAGAGACAGAGAGGAGGGAGGGAGGGAGGGAGGGGGGGGAGGGAGGGAGAGAGGGGAGGAGAGAGAGAGAGAGAGAGAGAGAGAAAGAAAGAAAGAAAGAAAGAAAGAAAGAAAGAAAAGAAAGAAAGAAAGAAAGAAAGAAAGAAAGAAAGAAAGAAAGAAAGAAAGAAAGAAAGAAAGAAAGAAAGAAAGAAAGAAAGAAAGGAAAGAAAGAAAAGAAAGAAAGAAAGAAAGAAGAAAGAAAGAAAAAGAAAAAGAGCTCCTGCATGCAAAGCACGTGCTGAGTCCTTTGGCTCTCTCATCAGGCCATTGCAGAGAGAACTCAACTGGATAAGCACTTTGCTTTGTATGCAAGATACCTGGGTTTCATCTCCAGCACCATATGGTCCTTGAGAACTTCCAGAAACAACTCCTGAGCACCACCCAGTGTGTCCCCTCCCCCAAATCTTTGGAAAGGGAGTCCCTGCCCCCTGCCCAGCTGCCACTGCTAGTGTGTTTACTTTCCTGGTGGTGACACTTAGGAAAGCCCCAGTTTGCAAGTGAAAAACACAAGCCTTTGACTGCAGGCTTGGCAAGTCCCTGAGCTGTGGGAAAGACTTGGAAGGGCGTCTCAACACACCTTCATCCTTGATACAAAACAAATATAAATGTAACTCCAGTCAGGTGAGTTTAGAATCTAAATACACAGCCACACACAAGAAGGGGAAGCTTAAAAATGACATTCAAGGGCAGAGTTATTTTTGTCCAGAACTGAAAAACACAATTGGAGTTCCCAGATAGGCTACCAAGGGTTGGTTTGGTTACCTGGGTTACCAGATAAAAAGCTTGTGTTTTGAAATGTGAACCATGGCACAGAGCAAGGAGACTGAGAGAGAGGAGAGATGGGGAGACTGATGGAGCTTGCGCAGAGGAAACCGGAGAGAAAATCACAACGACTTAATGGAGAGTTGCTAGCATATCTCTCCTCAGGCCTATGCTGACAGCAACCCCAGCTTTTACTGGTTATTCATTCATTCATTCATTCATTCATTCATTTGTTCGTTTGTTTTTCAGGGAAATGCACCCAGCTGTGTCAGGGCTTACTCCTGGCTCTGCACTCATGACATGTTCTTTGAGCCACATGGGGTGCCAGGGATCCAACCAAGGCGAACGCCTTACCCAAGCTCTAGCCCTTACTGAATGTTTACATGTGGCGGTATACACAGGCTAGTTTCCATTCTCACAGTTTTTATTCTGCATCCAAATTGACTTTACATTCTATGTGACTTCTTTTTTTGTTTGTTTGTTTTTGGGCCACACCCGAAATGCTCGGGGTTACTCCTGGCCCTGCACTTAGGAATTACTCCTGGTGGTGCTCGGGGGACCATATGGGATGCTAGGGATCGAACCTGGGTCAGGGTCAGCAGCATGTAAGGCGAACGCCCTCCCTGCTGTCTTTGTGGCTTCTACCCCAACCAAAATCATTTAAAAAATAGCTCCAGGGGAAGGGATGGGTGTGGGAACACTCCATCATGAACAGCTTTGTAATGGTCTATGTCACGGTGATTCAATTAAAAATAAAAAATATATATATATATATATATATATATATATTTTAAAGAAAGCACCAGGGGCCAGTGAGATAGTACAGTGAGTAGGGTGCTTGTCTTAAAAGCAGCTGACCTAGATTCAGTTCTCAGTAACTCCATATGGTCTCCTGAGCCCTGCCAGAAGTGATCCCTGAGCACAGAGATGAGGTAAGCCCTGAACACCACTGGCCCAAAAAATAAAAAGAAACTAAATAAGAAAAGCAGCAGATTTTACAGAAAATCATCCAGCTCCTCTCAAAATCCTCAGGGTCATCGCTAGTCCTCCATTCCAAGTGGAATAGGTAAGGAACTGTGCCACGCTTGGGCAAGCTTCTCTCCCCTCCTAGGGTACAGGGCACACAAAGGCATCTCGCTGCTGCTGTTTGTGCAAACTGGGAAACATGAATTAAGGACAGCCTTCACTCCCTGGAGCCATTCTCATGAGGCTTGAACTGTTTCCCGAACACTTTATGTTGCTTTTGTTTTGGGGGCTACACCGGGCAATGCTCAGGAGTTACCCCTTGTGGTGCTCAGGGAACCACAAGGGAGGCCAAGGACCAAACCTGGGTCAGCCCCGTGTAAGGCAAACCGCCTACTCACTGCACTATTGCTCCGGCCTCGTGTTCCTTAAGCACTTTAAAGTAATGAACACATACTCCCATCCTGGACCAGAAGCAGCTTGGAAATAAGGGCTGTGTCCCTGTGTCCATGTCATGCCAGTCCACTTAAAACTGCTCAGCGGGCGCTCTTGCCACCCTAGCACCGCCCTTCCGCAGGTCCTTCTTCCTTTTGTGAGCTGAGAGACTGAGATGTTCAGTGTCTCTCGCCAGTACAGGGGGGCATCGTGCCCCAGAGCCATGGGAAACAAGACCCTCTGCAGGCTGATGACTGCTCCAAAAGTCCTGAGGTGCGCAGAGATGATACATTGGCCGTGGGGCAGCATGGGGCTGACTCATGACCCGAGAGGCCCTTCCTAAGTGGGTTTTGGGCTAAGTGAGTGCTGCTGTTTCTGCGCATCCCAGGATACTCCATCAGGTTCTTCAGTGCCCAAACCTAGTGATATGGTACTAACAGGCCTGGTGAGGTCTACCAGGACTGTGCCTGGGAGTGCTTAGGGCTCTACACCATGTGAGGGCTGGACTCAGACCTTCCCATGCACCAGCTGTGGCTCCTTGGGCTCATTCCTGGACCTCTGGCACCGTTCTCTGAACAAGACTGTGTGCAAACACCTGGTACTTAATTTAGGCCCTTTCTATCATGGATGGGAAGCCATCCCTGGGTGTGCACTCTCCATCTCTACCACAGAGCTGCTGAAGCACTATTATTAATAGGGGAAACGCGGTGGGGGGGAGGGAGTGGTGATGGCGGGAATGAAAACAGGATTGTTTGGCACTCGGGCATTTACTGAGCCAATTCTTTAGTGAACATATCTGGTGATGATGGTAACATCTAAGGACCAGACCTCTCAGGGATGAAGTTGGAGATGAAGAAAGCAAGAAGGAAAAGGGAGGGAGGGAAGGAGAGAGAATGGAGGGGAGAGAAAGAGAAAGAACTGAAGAGAAATAAAGAGAAAAAGAGAGAAACACAGACCAAATTAAATGTGATTTAACTGCACAGACTAGAAATTCTTGAACTAATTTACTCTGAGATGGCATAGGAGGATTTTTTCTTAATTTGTAAAGATTTAGATACATTCTTTCTACTGTGAGCTAATGGAATATACAAAGTTGAGAGTGATGCAACTGTGACAATATTTATGCTTTATTTTTTCAGTTACCAGAAAGTTTCTACTAAATCTCTACGGCCTATATATGCTTCTCTTGTGACTCCCTGACTTTCTATGACTGAAGCCCAGCCCCTAAACTTAGCTGTCCCATTGACCCAACCACAGACTTGCACACAGTGGGGGCTGACTAGCAATAAATGAACAAAAGGTCTTCTTTGGACCTCACACCGGATCCTTTCTCTTTGTTTTTGAATTTTTCTTTTCTTTTTTTTTTTTTCTTTTGGCTTTTCAGGTCACACCCAACTATGCTCAGGAGTTACTCCTGGTGGTGCTCGGGGACCAATGGGATGATGAGGATCGAACCCAAGTCGGCCATGTGAAAGGCAAATACCCTCCCCATACTCTAACTCTGGCCCCTGTTTTGGAATTTTGTTTTGGGATCACGCCTGCTGATGCTCTGAGGTTACTCCTGGCTCTGCTCTCAGGAACTGCTCTTGCTGGTGCTCAGGGAACCATATGGGGCACTGGGTATCAAAACCAGATTGGACAAGTGCAAAGCAAGGCAAGTGGCCTACCCACTGTACTATCACTAGCCTATGATTTGTTTTTATAATAAATGTATATTTGTTAGATTACTCTTTGTTCACAGCCCTCTGTCTCCTACTTGCCAGCCCTGGTTTTTCATTGTAAATGAAATGTTGTTTTTCTCTTTCCTGTATGCCCTTTACATATTCTTATGCTAGAGCAAAGGCCTTTTATATAGACACAGGACAACAGTTAAGGCTATGCATTTGTGATACAGGAGTTAATTAACTCTGAAATAGTTACTCCAGGGCATCCATCTTATTTCTTGTTTTTTTTTTGCACCCGACGCCCGGGTTACCTGAATCTGCACTAAACACCCGGCGGTGCTCGGGACCATATGGGATGCCGGGGATCGAACCGGGCCAGCACAGGCCGCAGCAAGGCAAACGCCCACCCGCTGGGCTGCCCCATCTTATTTCTTAACTTAAAACCTCAGTTGCCCTTAGATTGATTCTAGTTCCTTGTACCTCAAAAGAGGTGTCCCATCATGGGGTTGGATGGACCTTGGGCAAGGCGTGAATAAGCTCTCCTGGCCTCAATGTGGGACAGACTAAATGTCCTGAGCAATATAATAAGCTAAGAGTATGGTCATGGAACAAACTCTAGGATGTAAACTATGACGTTGGCCTTCCATCATTTTAGCGCCAGGAGAGCCGCAGACAGAACAGGGTTGTTGTATTGGTAGAGACCAGCAATCCCGATCACCATAAGGAATTAGAATAACGGGGGCGGGGGGAATGCGGGGGGGGAGGAGGGAATAGTGATGGCGGGAATGAAAACAGGATTGTTTGAACAAACTCTGTCATGACCCCAGAATAATCAACTACTGATTAAGGGCCCTATTTTGGTTAAGAAAAATTTAGTCTGGAATGTGGCCAGATGTCCCCAGGAATAGCCACTCTGTAAGCTTAATCCCAGGTGTAGATAAATGTCTAAATCTCTTACGATGTTTATACAAAATAACTAGAAATATTAAGATGGTTGCTTACCAGCTAAGGAAAAGAGAAAAAAAATATGCCAGGATTCTGCGGGCAGGCCTATAGCCGCAGGGCAGGATCGACTCTGGGTGGGAAGGTCCCCTGGTATTCCCCCCTACCCCGCCTCCAACCACCCCCCAAAGGAGGATCTTTTTTACACCTCACTGTTTCAGAATTAAAGTCCATTTACCTCTTGTAACTCCCTTCCCCTAATCTTTTGTAAAGTACATATAACTAACTTGTCTTGAGGTGTTGGAGTGAGATGGAGTGAGGAGTGAGGAAAGATTAAAAGGAAAGAGCTTCAGGCTTTCAAGTGTCTGTGGTCTTGTTCCTTTGTCCATCAGTCAGGGAGAACAGTTGTCAGCCCCAAAGAGGCCAGAGACCCTGCCGAACCCCAATATCTATTGAGGGCCCCACTGAGCCCCAATATATATTAAAATGTCTATTTTATATATTAAAACATCTGCTTTATGTATTAGCAGCCCTCAGCTCTCATTTCTTTCTAGACCTCTCTGGTATCTTTGTTCTTCATTCACAGGAGAGGTCAGAGAATTTTGAATTTTTATCTTGTTTTTTTCAGAGAAACACTAAAGCATTTTGGTTATAGTGTCTGCAGTTTTTCAGGTCACCTTGATGACAAGGTTCCAAGGATAAGACTCCAGTCTCTCGCTATCCCAGATTTTTAGAATACTACACTACCCAGAACTTGAAGATTAGTTTGTTTTTCCCACTCATCAGCCTGGGGAAACACAGGACGCTCAGTACCTGAGGGGATTATTTCAGCACCCCATGAAACCGAAGTGGCGTCATCGTCCCCTTGAAATGTCCCTTCTGCCACTTGATGATCTGAGGACTTCCCATGAGAGTCTCAGCACTGGGTTCATTTATAAATTATAAGCCCCTGAATTCTGGAAGATACCCCCCATATTTTACTGATTTGTCTTCAAGGCAGAAGCATTTGTGCACTGCTCGGCAGTATAGTTGGCATATTCGAAGGATAGATAAAAAAGCTAGACTTAAATTTTTTTTTGTCTCCTCACCATTTGGGCTTACTCCTGGCTCTGAGCTTAGGGATCATTCCTGGAGAGCCCAGGAAACCATGTGAGGTACCAAGGATGAAACCAGGGTTCACCAAGTGCAAGGCAAATGCCCTACTGGATGTACTCTCCCCAGCCCCTGCTAGACTTAATTTGTCCAATAACCACTGATGTCAGACTCATGTCCTAAAGAACTGAATCAGCCCCAGAAGAGATGAGTGTTAGAGTGTTAGCTGCAGTAGTTAGCAGTGACTGACCCTCTAGAGAATACACATTTGCGTCAATCCCTGCTGAAGCAGGTCCATTAGAAAAGTTGGCCAGAGTAACAGATTTCGGCACTCACCTCACATAGGGTCTTAGGACAAGCCACTTGTAGATTGGGTCTGAGTTTCCCCAGTAGATGACGAAGAAGATGAAGGAACAGTACAGACACAGAGTTCTGTACTGTTTTGTTGAGTTTCCTTAACTGTTTTCATAACTTATTCTAGAAACTATTTTGTTTATTTTTTTTACTTTTTTTGGTGTTTGGGCCACACCGGCTGTGCTTAGGTCTTACTCCTGGCTCTGTTTTCAAGGATCACTCCTGGCAGGCTCAGAGTGCTGGGGATCGAACAACCCTGGTTGGCGGGATGCAAGGCAAGCATCTCACCTGCTGTACTTTCTCTGGCCCAGGAACTATTTTACATTGCTACAGCCAGAGTCTGGAGTAATTTAAACAGGGTCTGTGAATTTTCTTTGAAGGTGTCTACAACACATCTTACTTTAGGCCACTCTTCACAATTTTTTGTTGTCCACACCAGGCTTTTCCATAGCATATGGAAAAGGTTTTCCTCAACCTATCCCTCCAGGCCCAGATTCATACTTCCAAAAGGGCTTAGACCCACCTACTCAGCTTCCCTTTTGGTCATTAAAATCAGGTCTGAGCTTTTCCAGTCCCCCTTTTTTAAAATTTTTTTTCTTTCCATTTTTTTATTATTTTTATTTTATTACACCATTTTTAGACATACAATTGCAATATGCTCATGCTCGACTTTTGGTTCTACAGTGTTCCAACACCCATCCCTCTACCCGAACCCATCTCCCATCACCAATGTCCCCACCTCCCTCCCCTCCTGCACCCCAACTACTTGGTGGGTTCTGTATGTCTTTTTCTCTCCTCTCTATCTCTCCCTCCCGCCTACCTTTCCTACACATCGTAGAATGCAGTACATTAAAGGACATAACTGTTTCCACTAGTTTGATGGACCACGTGGCCGCATAGCGGTCGCCGCGATTTAGGGGCCTCATGGTCAGAGTCCAGACAGCGAAAATGGCCATTAATGTGGTGGGTGAGTCTCATCTGGCTGCTTCTGGGACCCCACTGAGGTGATGGGCCAACACCCAAAACCCATCTGTCCTCCTGGGGGCCTCATGGTCAGCTGAGCTAGGGGAGAGCCGAGTTCCAGCTCCCTCAGCTGCATCAGAGGCTCTGCATGCTATGGCTGGTCCCCCCAGGGCAGCTCCTGGGCAGGGCTACTGGGCTCAGACAAAATGGAGAGGGGAAGGAGCGACCCCAGCTCCATCTGTCAAGTCCTCCTTTTAAGGTTGGGATGCTGTTCTCTCATTGCATTATATTTTTCCTTTGCTAAATTGAGGTTTTCACGGTCCTTGGCACTATTGTCTCCAGGCTTCCCCCTTTTTTAAGGGTGGGTGGTATACCCCTCCTCAGATCCACCACCATCGCTATCTGTTCCTCTGCCTTTAGAATCATTAGTAATATAGCCAGATTTTTTTATTACAACACCATTCAGAATAGTGATAGTATACTTTACTCTATACCACATAGCTTTTGTATAGACAAGTATCTTGTCAAAAGATTGATTTATTTTCATATGATTTTCCATTCCTTATTGCTTTCCATTACTGATTTCCATTCCATACTTCTTTTCTGAATGAAATTCTGGTTTTAAATTCCTGCTTTCCCAAAGGTGCTGGTCTTTACCCTCTGCTTCAGCTTTTTGTCTCTAACTTGTTGGCTGACCCTGACCCTGGGAATAGGGTTGGGAGCTTCTTCAGAACTCAAGCGCTTTAAAGATGTTGTTTTTCAATATGTGTACTCTGTGACTTGTCTCAACAGAAACACAGCAACATGTGTTTCTGTTGCATTTGTGCAATGATTTTGGGCATCCCTCTCACTTGAAAACCAGGCTTTTATCTCTGCTCAGAGTTACTGTGTACATGTAGGTCTAATGCGAATTCTCTTAATAGTTGCTCCTTTGGGCTCAGCTGTTAATTCTGCCACACAATATGGGACCCTACCTTGAATGGTGACTTGACTGGGCCGATTTGGACTGCATGATAACACTCTTAGGGCTGGGCCATTTTTGTTTCGAGGTGCATGAACCATGGAGAAGTGCACTTCAGCTCAGGGGCTTCTCATTTGGCCACAGCAATGTCTTCTTTCCATCCAGTGACAACAAAAACAGGTTCTTCCCCACCAACAGGTGTCTTGATATACATGTTTGTCTTGGCTCTCAGCACTTTTATTTTACAACCTTGGCAACCGACATCTTGGCGACATGGTTGAAGCTGGGCACCAGGACACATCAGTGGTGTTGACGCTCTTCCTTGCAAGCCACTTGCTCCCTGCTCAACTCATTACTTCCCAGCAGTAATCCAAGACCCATCCCTTCACCAGTGCACATTTTCAGCCACCAATGTCTCCAGTTTCCCTCCTGCCCCACCCCACAACCTGTTATGGCAAACACTTATCTTCTCTCTCTCTCTCTCTCTCTCTCTCTCTCTCTCCCTCTCTTATTTGCTTTTTAGGTAATGTGGTTTGCAACACTGTTATTGAAAGAGTGTCATCATATCACTTTACCTCCTTTCAGCACTCAGTTTTTGTCCAGAGTGATCATTTCCAGCTATTCTTGTCATAGCGGGCCCTTCTCTGTCCTAACTGCCCTCCACCTCCTCTCTTTGTGGCAAACTTCCAACCATCGACCAGTCCTCCTGGTCCTTGTTTCTACTATGTTTGGATGTTTGGATATTATTTATATACCTTTTTCTATACCACAATAATTCTACTTCTGTCCCTCTCTCTCTCTGACTTATTTCACTCAGAGTGATGCTCTCCATGTCCATTCCATGTATAAGAAAATTCATGACTTCATTTTTCCTAAAGCTGCATAATAGTTCTATTGTGTAGATGTATCATAGTTTCTTTAACCAGTTTTCTGTTCTCGGGTACCTTGGTTGTTCCAGGTGCCTGAGTGACTGTTGTGAATTAGTGCTGTGATGAACATAGGAGTGCAGATGGTGTTTCTGCTGTGTGTTTTTGGCCCAGGAGCAGTAGTGTTGGACCATACGGAAGTTCAGTTTCTAGATTTTTTTTTTAGGAATGTCCATATTGTTTTCCAGAAAGTAAAGCAGTTTTCTTTAAACTCAGGAGATTACTATCTCTGAAGCAGAAGCTATTCCAGATATGAGGAAATGTACATTGAAAAGCAGAAATCCCTGAGGCCAGGGAGGGAACTCAAGTGGGAGAGCAAATGCTTATTGTTGGCAAGGCCCTGCGTTAGATCCCCAGCGCTGTGGGATGTGCTGGGCTCCTAACCAGCACTCCGGTGACCCAAGTCCCACTGACTTAAAAGTTCTATTAGGTGTAGCACCTAGGTTTGAAAAAAAAAAGTTAGAAGGTGTTTTCCTTCAGTGGAGTTTGTCTCTACCGCCTCCTTTCTGCAACTCCCACCTCCACTCCGACACTTGTAGATCTGTGTGTGTGTGGCATGGCTGCCAGGGGCTGGGAAGTAGCTGTGCGAAACCCACAGGCCTGACTCTCCAGAGCCCAATGGGAAGGATTTGTTTATTTCTGCAGTTGACTCACACTCTCTGCAAGTTCATCTTCTCTGTGCCCCAAATTGCAGCCTTTCCTTCCCACTCCAAACAAGGAAGACCAGGGTGCCTCCTTGCTCCCTCTGTTCCTCACCCCCAGCAAGATGCATGAAAAGGGGGAGCCTAGCATTGAAGCTGAATCAAGAAGAGGAGGAGAGGAGGAGGAGGAGGAGCTGAAGGAGGAGAAGGAGGAGGAGAAAGGGGAAGAGGAAGAGGAGGATTGTCTCTGCTGCTATCACCACCGGAGACCTCAACCTCCTAAACCCAACCAATTAGGGGAGGGTCCCCGATTCAGTGCTATTGCCTGCTGCTGGATGCCTGGAAGGTGGTGCAGTGCAGTGGTGGAGGCACTCGACAGAGGGGATAATGCCCAGAACATGATGGCAGCAGTGCCACCCCAGACCTACAACCCAGAAGCCAGTCACGAACAACGTTTTTTTTTTTTTTGGGTTAAACCCAGTGATGCTTAGGGGTTGCTCCTGGCTCCCCCCAGGTTAATCCTGGCGGTGCTCAGAGGACCATATGGGATGCCGGGGATCGAACCTGGGTTGGCTGCGTGCAAGGCAAATGCCATCCTCACTGTACTATCACTCCAGATCCATGAACAACTTTATAACTGCATACCTCACAGTGATTGAATAAAAAATTACAAAAAAAGACAACTGTTTGATTACTTTAAGTGATTGTTTTGAATAAATTTCCTCACTCTGTTGACACTAGCCTGATGGTTCCAACTACAGGTCGGGACCCCCTTTGGGGACATGTTGGGAAGCAAGTCCTCCGAGCTCTTGTATTAGTTTCACTTCTCAGTAGCCACAGTCTTAATGCAGGAAATAAAGTTCTTCCTGGTCTCTACACTTGCAGAATTTTTTTAAGTCAACAGTCAGGAGCAGGTGTGGGAGGGATGGTGAGAGACCAGGTAGCTGCTGAGGGAGCAAGTACAGGAGGTCATCTGGCTCTCAACCATGCTGGAATAGGAAAGAAGGAGACCTGGCCCAGGCCAAGCACCAGCCCAGCCCTGAAGACAAACACATCTGCCAGTACCAGCCAAGACTGGAACAATTGCTTAATCATTGTCTCTTTTCCCCAAAAACCCTTTAAATTAAAATGTCCCAGAGAAAGAGAAGATCGGATGACCGAACTTTGTCCCCAAAGCAGGTTTGCTTCCTTCCTAGTGATGCACCTGTGTACTTGTTACTAGTGTGTAGCACAGTTTTTCCACGGCTCTCTGAGGTTATTCTCTGAGATTAGAGTTCTATAGAAGTAAACGACTTGTTTTTCCCATCTGTCCTGGTGAAAATCTGATGACTTAGGCTCGGTTAGGCCTCGTGTCTCTTTTTAAATAAATCACTGAAGTCAAAGGGTATACTAGAGTATCCCACCCAGACGGCAGAGCCTGGCAAGCTACCCGTGTCGTATTTGACATGCCAAATACCAGTAACAATTATAGACCTCATTCCCATGACCTGATGGAATGGTTTGAGGCTCTTTATGTTCCTAGGCGGGATGATGCCCTTGGGCTATCTTGCATGTGACAGGGACGTATTGAGATGTTACTGGTGCCCGCTTGAGCAAATAGATACGGGAAGACAGTGATACAGTGATACAGTGATGATAATAATATAATCACTTCACTTGTATCACTTGTCTTCCTGTTGATCATAGATATGCTCAAGCGGGTGCCAGTAACGTCTCCATTCGTTGGGAATGAAGTCCATTATTGTTACTGTTTTTGGCATATCGAATACACCACAGGTAGCTTGCCAGGCTTTGCTATAGCTCTGGGTTCATCCCAGGGGACCCAGTCTTGTTCTATGTCAGACCATCAACCAACCAGGGCCCACGGGACAGAACCCTGGGTGTAGATAAGTCTGTCTCCTGTCAGCAACCTGTCAACACAGCTGGGCACTGCAGCCACACCTGCAACACCTCGGAGGGCAGGAATCATATAAAATTTAAAAAAATTGAATCAATGTGATTTGTAATACTATTAATGATAGGGTTTCATGCATACAACATTACAACACCACACCCTTCACCACAATGCCTGCTATTGCTAGCAGGCTTTTTTAGATTTTTTTTTAGACCTAAGTTTGAGCTGGGTTTGTTAGTGGTTTCTTTCTATTTTCAAGATAGTCAAGTGGGTGGCAGACACTCTTGCTTTCTCATTCTCATAATGCTGACTTCCAGTCCTCATTCTGCTTGGTTAACTGGATCCTAGAAGAGTGGGCAATGAATTTAGTAGCTGTGAGACCCAGAGCTATAGTATAGTGGGTAGGGGACTTGCCTTGCACATGCCCTACCCAGGTTCAATCCCATTTTCTGTATCCCATAGGGTCCTCTGAGTACTATTAGGATGATTTCTGAGTCCAGAGCCAGGAGTAAGTCTGGAATACTGCTGGGTGTGGCTCCAAAACAAAATTAACAACAAAGATTTAGTAGCTATTGCCCTGTTCTTGTTATAGTTGGAATCTTCTTCTCCTAATTAATGTTCATTTCTCCTAAGTGAGTGTTTTTCTCTTCACTGTATCACTGTCTTCCTGTTCATCATCTATTTGCTCGAGCGGGCACCAGTAACATCTCCATATGACCTGTCTCATGCAAGTAGAGCCCAAGGGAACCTGCTTGCTCCAGGAACATAAAGAGCCTCAAACCATTCCATCAGGTCATGGGAATGAGGTCTATAATTGTTACTGGTATTTGGCATATCACTTGATATTTAATAAAATGATTTGGAGGGCGTGTTGTAGGAACACTGAATGCATAAAACCCTGTCATGAACAGTATAGTATATCACAGTGATTCAAATTTTTTAAAATTAATATTTGATAAAGATTTTTAGCTAAAAGTTGTAGCTTAAGGACATTTCCATCTAATTTTCAGTGATTCATTTGTTCATGATTGTCCTAGTAGACTTTCCATGGGTTAAATAAGTGGTGTGGAAGACACAGTGAGGGCTGGGACAATGGCACTGCGAGAAAGGGGCTTGCCTTGCATGCAGCAAAAGTGGGTTTGATCCCCAGCTTCTCATTCGATCTCCTGAGTTCACCAGGAATGACCCCTGAGTGCAGAGCTAGAGTAAATCCTGAGCACCTCCGGGTGCTCAAAAAATTATGAATTCAAAAACTGAAAAAAAAATTGTTTTAAAGAGAGGGAAAGACAAATACTCTGTCCGTTGATGACTGTGCAGAGAACATGCACCTAAATCCTCCCTGAGCCTGGGGTATGTCTGGGAATTTAGAAGTAGCTTGAAGGCCCCTCAGGGAGGTCATGCTCCAGAGTGTATCTCTGCAAAGTAATACGTGTTTACCCCCAAATCATAATTTGGTGGTGAAATTGTTTCTTTAATTTTTTGGGGGGAGGGTATCAGGCTTAAAACCAGTAATGCTCAGGCTCTGTAGGGTTTCCTCCTGATGGGGCTGCTCAGAAGATCTTATGCTGGGATGGAACTAGGGTTGGCTGCATGCTAGGCAACTGCCCACACCCTGTACTGTCTCTATAGCCCTAGTGAGACCGTTAGTGGACTTAAATTCAGAAACTTGCTGCTTGAAAGTCACCTACTCAAGAGACAAAGATTGGCTCTGGGCAATAAACAAAAAGCAAAATAGAAAACCAAATCTGTTTAAGGTGTTAGCAACCTCAAAAGATGATGGGCTTGTTCCCTGAAAACATCTTACTCTCTAAGATTAGACTTAGACAGAGCTAGTTGGGAAACTGAGTTAGAGTAAAAATAACTGGTGGTGGGGTGGAGAGATAGTATAGCAGGTAAGATGCTTGCCTTGCTCTCAGTTGACCCTAGTTCTATCCCCAGCATCACAGGTGGCCCCCTGAGCCCCTCCAGGAGTGATTCCTGAGCTCAGAACCAGGAGTGAGCTTGAGGCACCATTGAGTGTATCTCCCCCTTACCACAATGAGTTGAGATTCAAGTGAGAAAGGGGTTCCATTAAGGCAGTCTGTCTGCCATCAGAGTCTATAAATCCCTAGAGGCATAGTAATTTGTTCGATGCAAATCACTGTCTTCCCGTTCATCATCGATTTGCTCAAGCGGGCCCCAGTAAAATCTCCATATGTCCTGTCTCATGCTAGTAGAGCCCAAGGGCATCTGCTTGCTCCAGGAACATAAAGAGCCTCAATCCATTCCAGAATGAGGTCTATAATTTTTACTGGTATTTGGCATGTCAAATACAACACGGGTAGCTTGCCAGGCTCTGCCGTGCAGGTAGCATACTCTTGTAGTCATCTCTAAGTCCAGCATTTATTGATGAACAGCACGGCCGCTTGCAGGCCGAGCGAGCAAGGCTGTGATAGGCTCGTCTGCTGGGTGGAGTTCTGACGAGAGAGAAGTCTGGATGTGGAAAATGGAGGCCCCTCATGGAGTGGGGGTTCATCTGGCTTGTTGGAAGGCTCTGCTGAGGTGGCGGGCCAGGGCTAGAACCTGCCATCCCTCCTGGGAGCCTCGTGAGCGGCTGGTCCAGGGAGAGCAGTAGCAGCTCGCCCCTCGTCTCGACAGCAACCTGAGCCGGATTAAAAGACGCAGAGGGGATCCCGGAGCGGTGATAGGCTGGCGCTGGGGAGTTCTGATGAGAGAGAAGCCGAGTGGAAAATGGAGGCCCCTCATGGAGTGGGGGTCGCTGGCTGGCAAGGCCTGCTGAGGTGGCGGGCCAGGGAGAACCGCCATACCTCCTGGGAGCCTCATGAGCAGCTGGGCACAGGGAGAGCAAGTAGCAGCTCTACCCCATGTCTGTCTCTGGATCAGCATACCATCGATCATCATCAGTCTCAGTCGATGCAAAACTCTAAGATAATATCTTTAAGTAGCATCAACCTTCAAAGGGCCTCCATGACAGGTTTGTGAATCTTCCCGGAGGGCCTGGTACTTGCTCTTTCTCCCTCCAGCCATAACCGAACCCGGATATGTTTTTCTTTTACATTTACAACACGTGAGAACCTTCTTTAGGGCTACAAGGGGACATGGGAGAAACATGTTTCTAGGACGCACATATGTGAGAACAAGATGGAGTCAATGCTTGCTCGCTTTCAGTATTAGGGATGCTGTTTATTTTTTAAAAGTTCTTGAGTATTTCATAGCCTTCTTAAAAAAATAAAGGGGTGTCCTTTTATTCAATATAGTACTGGAAGTACTTGCCATAGCAATCAGAGAAGAAAAGGATATCAAGGGCATCCAGATAGGCAAGGAAGAAGTCAAGCTATCATTATTTGCAGATGACATGATATTATACCTAGAGAACCCTAAATTCTCTACCCAAAAACTCCTAGAAACAATAGATGCATATAGTAGAGTGGCAGGATACAAAATCAACACCCAAAAGTCGGTGGCTTTCCTATATACAAATAACGAAAGAGAAGAAAGGGATATTAAGGAAACAATTCCATTCACAATTGTGCCACAGAAAATCAAATACCTAGGAATCAACCTACCCAAGTGTGTAAAGGACCTGTACAAAGAAAACTACAAGAAACTGCTCCAAGAGATAAAAGAGGACACAAGGAAATGGAAACATATTCCCTGCTCATGGATGGGGAGAATCAACATTGTCAAAATGGTAATACTCCCTAGAGCTCTGTACAGATTCAATGCAGTCCCTATAAAGATACCCATGACATTCTTCAAAGAAATTGACCAAATACTCCTGAAATTTGTATGGAACAATAAACCCCCCAAGGATAGCTAAAGCAATCCTCGGGAAAAAAGAAGATGGGAGGCATCACCTTTCCCAACTTCAAACTGTACTACAAGGCAGTAGCAATTAAAACAGCATGGTATTGTAATAAAAACAGACCTGTGGACCTATGGAATAGAATTGAGTATCCTGACACCCAACCTCAAACACATGATCATTTAACCTTTGATAAAGGTGCACCGAGTCTAAAATGGAGTAAGGAAAGCCTCTTCAACAAGTGGTGTTGGGAAAACTGGGCAGCAACATGTAAAAAAATGAATTTGGACCTGTGTCTAACACCATGCACAAAAATCAGATCAAAATGGATTAGAGATCTGAATATCAGACTTGAATCCATAAAGTACATTGAAGAAAATATAGGAAAAACCCTCCACGATATTGAAGCTAAAGGCATCTTCAAAGGTGACACATCACTAACAAAGCAACTGGAAGAAAAGATAAACATATGGGACTACATGAGACTAAAAAGCTTCTGCACCTCAAAAGAAACAGTGACTAAGATACAAAAGCAGTCTACAGAATGGGAAAGAATATTCACCCAATACCCATCTGATAAGGGGTTAATATCCAGGATATATCAGGCACTGGTAGAACTTTTACAAGAAGAAAACAAACAACCCCATCAAAAAATGGGGAGAAGAAATGAACAGAAACTTCAGCAAGGAAGAAATTCGAATGGCAAAAAAACATATGAAAAAAATGCTCATCATCACTAATCATCAGAGAGATGCAAATCAAAACAACAATGAGATACCACTTTACACCACAGAGACTGGCACATATTCAAAAGAGCAAGAACAACAAGTGCTGGCGTGGATGTGGGGAAAAGGGGACACTCCCTTGTGTCCCGGCCCCCCTCCCCAAAGACTGGAAATTGAACTCCCATTTGACCCAGCCATACCACTCCTGGGAATCTACTCTGGGAAACCAAAAAATATGCAGCGGAAACACCATCCCTACTTTTATGTTCATAGCAGCATTATTCACAATAGCCAGAATCTGGAAGCAACCAGAGTGCCCGAAAATCGATGACTGGATAAAGAAGCTTTGGTACATCTACACAATGGAATACTATGCAGCTATTAGGAAAAATGAAGTTATAAAATTTGCCTATAAATGGATGGACATGGAGAAGATTATGTTGAGCGAAATTAGCCAGAAGGAGAGAGACAGACACAGAATGACTTCATTTATCTGCATAACATAAATATATATGTACATATTAAGATACCAATATCCAAGGTCAAGTGAAACATATATCAGGAGGTATTGTCAAAGGTGGAAATTATCACAAACGTGTGGGAGTCAGAGGCTAGGTAAGACAGAAAATGGAACAGTGTGCTAACAATTGTCGAGGGTACTAATGCCAACCTAGAACTGAGCATTAAATAGAGGCAAAAAGATACACATGACAACCCTTTAATGTATGTTCTGTAATCCATAGTCTGGAGGGGAAGGAAAAGAGAAAGAGAGAGAAAGGGAAAGAAATAAAGAACCTGCCATGGAGGAGGGCTGGGGAGGGGGGAGGGAACCGGGGACGTTGGTGGTGGGAGATGGGCACTGGTGGCGGGATGGGTGCTGGAACACTGTATGACCAAAACCCAAATATGAACTTTTTAATTGTATATCTTTGTAATTGTAAAAATAAAAAAAATTAAAAAAAAAATAAAGGGGTGAGTGAGAGCAAGAGAAAGAGGAGAAAGAGATAGCGAGAGACAGAAAGACATAGATATGTTTAAACCACAGAAGGTGCACTATGACATTCTGTGTCCTGGTTGAAAAAAGAGAACTGGAAAAAATATCAGACTTCACAGTGTGGGGCTCCTGAGGGGTGAGAATTTATGATCTGTGGTCTAGCTGTGGGTTCTCTCTCTTTTCATCCTGTTTCTGGTACTTAAGCAAACTACCCTTTGATGTGAAAACAAAAGCTGTGCACAGGCCTGTGGCAGAAATGGTGAACAAAAAATGTCCTCTTGGGGGCCGGAGCAATAGTACAGCAGGGACGGTGTTTGCCTTGCATGTGGTCAACCTGAGTTTAACCCCGGCATCCCGTAGTCCCCCGACTATTATCTCACCAGACTAATTCCTGAATGCAGAGTCAGGAGTAACCCCTGAACATTGCCGGGTGTGACCCTCAAAGGCCATCAAAAGGTCCTCTCCTGTCTGAAGCACCCACATTTTTCCTCAAGCCCAACTGTGAGTAACAGGTGTCCAGCAAACATTGGCCCCTCTCTCCCAGACTCCAGCTGAGCCACGTGCGTGACGCCAAATGTGAGGGGAGCAGAAAGTCACTCTGAAATCTGGTTTCGGTGATATTTGCTCTAAACCACCAGCCACCTCTCAGCGCAAAATCTCAGTCAAATCTGCATAAGATTTGAAGCTAGACAGAACAGGACCAACTACCAAGCACTCAACTGGACAGCTGTGTGACCAGGGTCACAAGTAACCTTCCTTGTGAATAAGTCTGGGAGAATAAGAAACACACCTACTTTGATTTCCATCTTTACAAGACACGGAGCACCATGACTAAAACATTATCTCGATATCCATCTCTGAGATCTGCACCATGACCTTCAAGAATCTTTCCAAAATTTTGACCTGGTGTTTGCTCCTCCCTTCCCTCCACAGCTGGACTCTGTTTAACGTTAAATACACAACACATGAGAATACCTCTTGGGATTGGGAGACAGACCAAAGGCCCAGGGAGATGAGAGGTTCTAAGAGGCACGTGTGTGAGCTGTGAGATGGCTCTAAGGCCAGAGAGATGCTGCTGATGACACGGGGGATGTTGGTGAGGATAGTGATGGTGACAAAGGTCAGCGGTGATGACAATGACAATGACTGTGTTGGTCTCAGACCACTGACAGTGGTGCGCTCACCGAAAGATCTCTATGCTCCTCTGGTCCAGTCCTATTTGCGCCAACCCCCATAGACATATCCCCCAACTGAAGCTGATGCCATGGCTGGACTGTCCCTGGTGGTTCTTATATAATGATTTTCAAGACACGCCTCTGTAACAATCATCAGGGAACCGGAAAAATCCAGCTTTCAGACTCCATGGGTCCTGCAGGTACACAGCTTGCTCAGTGACATGGCAGGACATAGAGAAAGAGTGTGTTGGGGTTTTGGGGTGTGTGTGTGTGTGTGTGTGTGTGTGTGTGTGTGTGTGTGTGTGTGTGGTGGAAACATCCAACAAAGCTCAGAGCTTACTCATTGCTCTGCACTCAGAAATTACTCCTGGTGGTACTTGGGGAACCATATGAGATGTCAGGGCTGGAGCCCGGCTTGGCTGCATGCAAGGCAAGCATCCTGCCTGCTATACTATCGCTCAAAGCCGGGCCTTTTTGTCATTTTGGAAGTCGAGGATGGGGACTAAGGTGCTGTCAGGATACACAATTCCTTGGTGAATTTCAAACATTAGAGTAGAATGCAGGAAAGAGAGAGGCAGGGGTCATGCAATCTTTGAGTTACAGGGTCCATCCGGGCTTCCTTAAAGGGGCTGGCCAGCATGGTGCAGCAGCTCTTTATCTGGGTGTGGATGATCTAGTGGTAGTGTTGCGGATGGCATCTGTGGGTTCCAGATGGATGTCTCCAAAATGGAGGCCTTGGCAATCAAAGCTTAAAGTCTGGCACTTATACTACAATCAAAAAGCATATTGTTATCTACTTACAGTGGAGCTGTGTGAGGGTGGAGATTTTTATTAACCCTTTTGGACCTTTATCCCAGTCAGGGAAGGGGGTCGTGTTTAACTCTTCCATAGTCTTCTGTGAAATCTCTCATCATCAGTAGAACAAACCCAAGACACGAGCAGCAGGACCGTGTATCAGCAGGGTCCTGGGTTGCTCTGCCGAGCCTGGGTTCAGTTTCTGTAGCTCACTTCAGCCACCCACCAAGATAGTACTGTCTGGTTTCTATGACATTGTGCAGAATTAGATATAACATGGGGCTGCTGTACTGATGTGGTGTATCCATTAAGACTGCAGG
This sequence comes from Cryptotis parvus, assembly GCA_021461705.1. NCBI lineage: Eukaryota > Metazoa > Chordata > Mammalia > Eulipotyphla > Soricidae > Cryptotis > Cryptotis parvus. The sequence continues at coordinate 81,156 of JAJIBD010005416.1, forward strand.
ATGAGGGCCCGAAGTGATAGCACAGTGGGGAGAGTTTTTGCCTTACACCAGCTAACCTGAGTTCTGTCTTTAGCATCCCACATGGTTCCCTGAGCACCACCAAGAGTAATTCCTGAATTCAGAGGCAGGAGTATCCTCTGAGCATGCTGGGTGTGACCCCCAAACAAAACACCACTCCCCCAAAAAAAATAGCTTCTGGATGAGAGACACACAGAACAGTGACCAATGAGCCCTGGCAGAATAGATTCTCTCCCATATGTTCATGGGCAAAACCCCTCCCCTGGGTTTTTGAGGAGTTAGCTGGTTGTCTCCTGTTGTTTTAGAGTGAAGGCACTTTACAAGCGTGTAGGGTCGAAGCAGTAGTACAGATGGTAGGGCATTTGCCATCACACTGCTGACCTGTGTTTAACCCCAGCATCTCATATTGTTCCCAAGCACTACCAGGAGTAATCCCTGAGCATTGCAGGGTGTGACCCCAAAAAGCAAAAACTAAAATAAAATAAATAAAACAAGTGTGTAATCACATGATAGGCCTTCAACTAGTCACTCTTCCACCAAACACCTGTAAAGTCACATTTCACACAGTCTATAGTTTCATGCCTGTGATTCTACTAAGCTAGGGGTGGTTTGAGGGCCTCCCTTGGGGACCAGGAGGCCACACAGGGACCCACTGCAGCCACATAATCCCAATGTTTGTAAGCACTGCTTAGCTTGGCCCCATTCTGGGAGCATGAGGCAAATTTCTGGCTCTGTCCTCATTTTCCATTTTGGGCCTGAGAGTGACTCACATTTAGTTGAAGAGGAAAGAGGCCCTGCATGTGGGAGCCAGCGCCATGGCTTACATAAATGGCAGCACTGCTGGGTGAGAAGGCCACGGGGACTCAGTGGCTGTGACGCTCCTCCGAGAGAGGGCCTGGGAGAAGGGGGAGGTCTGGGTGGTGGACAGTAAAGAACTAATGCTAAGGAAGCATGTGGAGGGTGAGGCCAGGGACCCAACTGTGAGCCCTCCGCACTTCAGTTCTTAGGGGGTGGGGCATGGCTGAGGCTTTGTTAGCTCTCATTCACTGGGGGGCTTTGCTGGAGAAAAGTCTTCTCTGTTCCCCCACATAGAGAGCTTGGAGGTGTTTGTGTTGACCAGATTGGCCCAAGGAACATGCGTGAGAGAGAGAGAGAGAGAGTGACAGAGAGAGACAGACAGAGACAGAGAGAGAGCAACAGAGACAGAGACAGACAGAGACAGACATAGGCAGACAAAGACAGAGACAGAGAGATCGAGAGAGAGACAGTGAAGTGCTTTGGGAGGAATTTTAAACTCTTTCACTCCCTTTCTCTCCCTCTCTCTCTTCTCTATTTCTCTCCTCTCTCTCTTTCTCTCTCAGCATCCCTATTTAGATGGAGGCTTGCCTTTCCTCAGGTCTGAGCTCAGCTCCCAGCCCCGCCCCGCTGTGCTGAACAGGGTGTCCAGGCCGGAAGATCGAGGATGACGCATAGTTGATCTTGCTCCCTCTCTGCAGGAGCCTCTGCCCTGTTCTCCAGATCCAGTTGCTTTTTATTTTACTAATAAAGTAGCTTTGGGGGAGGGGGCAACAAATAAACCTAAATATATTTAATAAGCTGCTCGTTAGCCACTGCTTGGCAGACTCTTCAACTTGTTTAACACTTCCTGTGGACGTTCAGTCCAGATACCACTGGAGAGGGAACTTCCAAGACTTTGGCAGCCTTGGGACCAAAGACAGTCCAGGAGTTAAGGGTCTTGTCTTGCGTGTGAAGAACCCAGTCAGACTCTGAGCCATCCCGTATAGACCCCGGCATGTGCAGAACCCCAGTTAGACTACAAGCCATCCCATATAGATCCAGAGCACCGCTGAGGGGGGGTCATTCCTGAGCATAGGAGTAAGCCCCAAGCACTTCACTTACCCCCCACCCCTGCGAGCAAGCAAACAAACAAACAAGCAAATAGCCAGAAGACCCTCCTAGAACCAGTTTCCTAGAGGAGAGTCCCTGGGCTGGAGGGACGAAAGATAGGGAAACCCAAAGACAAACTGTCAAGAGCATTTAAAGTCCTACAGTGGAGATGCAGTCCCGGAGCCCCATCCAATGCCGCGAGATCAGCACCCTTGTGCCCCTTTGCAGAGACCTGGGGCCGGAAGGTACAAGCAGGGCCACTGTCCCACTGACTCACAGCCCTGCAGAGCAGAAGACGCTGGAGAGCCAGTGACAGTGACAGCTGTGATGAAAGAGGCAGGTCACAGCAAAAGGCCCAGAGTGGGGTCCAGAGTGACGGCACAGCAGGGAGGGCATTTGCCTTGCAGGCGGCTGACCCAGATTCAATCCCCAGCATCCCATATGGGCCCTGAGCACCTCCAGGAGTAATTCCTGAGTGCAGAGCTAGGAGTAACCCCAGAGCATCACTGGGTGTGATCCAAAAGCCGATAGATAGATAGATAGATAGATAGATAGATAGATAGATAGATAGATAGATAGATAGATAGATAGATAGATAGATAGATAGATAGATAGATAGATAGATAGATAGATAGATAGATAGATAGATAGATAGATAGATAGATAGATAGATAGATAGATAGATAGATAGATAGATAGATAGATAGATAGATAGATAGATAGATAGATAGATAGATAAAAAAGAAGGCCTGGAGTGGGCTTGCTGCATTTAGGGAGGAGGAGGAGGAGGCTCGGGGAAGACAGGGAGACAGGGAGGTTGCTGAGCAGAAGCAAGCTGAGGAACACTGCTGGCGGCTTCCCTCCTCTTACCCTCCTTCTCACAGCTTCCTGCGGCTTAACCTCTGCTTCTGATGACCAAGCCCTACAGCTGCTGCAGGTCTCTGACTACTGCAGATCAGTCATGCCTCCTACTAGTCTATAAGCTCCTGGGCATCAAACACTCAGGACCAACACTTGCTCCACGCACTATTTCAAGTATTACTTCAAGTACTGTCCCTGGCACTTTGGGACTCCCGGCAGTTGTCCAGGTGTTGCTGCAGGTACTTAGGGATTCAGGAGCTCCAGCTGCTGCTCCAGATATAGTTTCAGGTTCTTCAAGACCTCCAGGTAGTGCCCTGGGTATTATTCCAGATGCTTAGAGACTCTAGACACTCCATGTCTAGAACAGCTCTGGGCACTTAGAGTGGGTATTGTGGAGGTGTCCAGAGAGCAACTGAGCACATTGGTGAAGGAATTAACTGACCTATCACTTTCGCCTTTACTCCCCAAACCAGACTTCTGGTTACTAAATTCCCAGCACTGTTCTAGATATGGGGAGGCAGCTGTGAGCAAACAGACATGCGTCTCCATGCTGCAACGCTTTTTTGATGGGGGAGCATCAGAACAGCAGCAAAGAAACAAATTCAAGGGCCAGGCTGGCCAGAAACATGAGCTGACACAGAGCAGTGTGACGAGGAATCTGTGAGCATTTCCCCAGCTGGGGACTTCTGCACTTCAACCAGGGTGTTGAGAAGAGGTGGAGAGAAAAGGTGACAGGACCAAGGGAGCCCCCCAGACTCTCGGACGAGATCTCAGTGGGGCACAGCTGCAGGACCTGGCACGGAAGGTACAGTTCTGGTGGCCCAGGACTCCCACAAACAGGTACCTGCACAGTTCAGCATCACAATATTGCTCCTTCCAGTAGTCTTCGGGCAGGCTGCCCCAACAGATGTGGCTCAGGCAAGGGCCTGAGCAAGGGCCACCTTCTCCCCAAGGGAAATGCACCTTGCGGTCTTCCCTTTCTGGACAGAAAAATGAGGACAAGTCTTTCTAATGATTTGCTTTTCTCTGAAGTCCTGTGAATCTAGTGTTTTTCTGTAATTAGGACAGTTGCTACTGAACAACACATCAGCTATTGTCTGTTCCTCTGCACAACAAAAGACTGATCGAGTTTGAATGTGGCCCATTTGTCTTGGTCTAAATGCCAAGATTTAGGTTAAATTGGATTGTTGAGACACGGCTTGCCAGCACCGTTTCTGTGTGTGTATAGGGGGAGGCATCAAATGTGAATAGCCAGTCTGACCCAGTTAGGCAAAAAAGCAGGCAATTAAGTGCAAACCCGACCACAGGTGCCCAGTTACCAGGGCTGCCGGCTCCTGGAATCTGTGGTCACCCAGGAAGAGCCCAACAAGAAATGAAAGCAGCTGTACCATGCTCTGTGGGAAGGGGAGGGTGGTCCAGATGCCCACCAGGGATAGGGAGGCCCAGAGGCCCACCAGGGGAGGGCCAGACGCCTCGACAGCCTGAGCCGCGCTTTGTTCTCCAGGTTTCAGATTTCCATGGGGAATGGATTTCCAGTAGATTGCCTCCAGATCAGCTGGACTGCAGCTGGTGTGTTCTCCAAAGTCAATGAAATAGTGTTGGTCTTGCACGCCTAGGGAAGCTCTTTGTCAAATAAACAGCCGCAATGAGCTTCTAAGTTTGTGCCAGATCTCAAAGAAGTTTCTCTTATATATGTTTTATATATATATATATATAGTACAATATTAGTAGTGCATTTATCTATTTTATCCTTAAAGACAAAATAGATAAATGCACTACTAATATTATATGCAATATTATATATAATTTAATATATTTAGCAGAGCCTCGCAACAAGCCAGACGACCCCCCACTCCATGAGGGCCTCCATTTTCCACATCCGGACTTCTCTCTTGTCAGACCTCCACCCAGCAGACCAGCCTATCAGCGCCCGGCTCATCGAGTTCCACCCTGCAGCAGTCTTTCTTAAATCCGGCTCAGGTATGCCGGTCCAGAGACTCGCAGACATGGGGCAGAGCTGCTACTGGCTCTCCCTGTGACCAGCCGCTCACGAGGCGCCCGGGAGGGATGGTGGGTTCCTAGCCCTGGCCCACCATCCCAGCAGAGCCTCGCAACAAGCCAGACGACCCCCCACTCCATGAGGGCCTCCATTTTCCACATCCAGACTTCTCTCTCGTCAGACCTCCACCCAGCAGACCAGCCTATCAGCGCCCGGCTCGCACAGCCGCTTGCGGCTGCACGGTTCATCAATAAATGCTGGACTTAGAGATGCCTACAAGAGTATGTATGCTACCTGCACGGCAGAGCCTGGCAAGCTACCCGTGTTGTATTTGATATATATGCCAAATACCAGTAACAATTATAGACCTCATTCCAGAATGGATTGAGGCTCTTTATGTTCCTGGAGCAAGCAGATGCCTTGCATGAGACAGGACATATGGAGATGTTACTGGGGCCCGCTCGAGCAAATCGATGATGAACGGGAAGACAGTGACAGTGATACAGTGATTATATATAATTATACATACTATATGATATAGATATATACTTTAGGGTCATACTCAGCAATACTCAGAGGTTACTCCTGGTTCTGCACTCAGGAATTACTCCTGGCAGTGCTCAGGGGACCTTTTGGGATGCCAGGGATAGAGCCCAGGTCGGCTGCCTGCAGGGTAAATGCTCTCCCTGCTGTACTATGGCTCCAGCCCCCAACAGCAAGCTTTGATTGCAGCTACATGCGATTCCACTGGGATCTAGTCGGGAGCAACAAGCAATATCTTCAAAGGTAGCTTAGAGAAGCTTTCTGTGGAACTCCTAAAAGGGTAAGAAAACATAGAAACAAAAATATTAAGTTTATATGCTGAAATGTCAGCTCCAGATTTGATTCTCAGCTGTACCCTTGGGACAGAGCCACCAATTGTCTCCCGAGGTCTGTGTCCTTTCATGGAGGTAAAAGCCCACATTTTACCTGAGTGCATGGTCACTGCATTTTTCAGTCCCTGCTGGGTGAAGCAATTATGGAAACTGTGGCCAATGCAATATAAGCTGGTGTCATATATAAAGTTTTAGGAAGTGTCCATAAAGGCCCAGATACGGCCCTCCTCCTTTTTGCATCTTTTTTGCTGCCTGGAATAAAAATGTAATGGCCAGTCTCCAAGTGGCTACCTTGGACCATGAAGGAGAAAGAAACCAGTTTGTTTAGTTTATGGTCTTTGGGGCTTTATTGCTGCTATAACAGCTGAAACTAATCTTAATATAGCTTCTTTTGCTAACTGGGTAACTTGGGGCAACTAGCTCTAAACTCAATCACCTTTCCTGGCTATACGGATAGACTTATTATAAAACCTGCTTCATGGTTGCAGTGTGCCAGTGACTTTCAAACTAGACTGCACCAGAATCATCTGGAGGTTATGAAAATGCAGAGGGCTGCACTCCACCTGCAGGAAAACGGAGAAATGTGCCTTTCCAACAATGCTCAGCTTCCTCTGCAGCTGCTGCTGGTTAGGGAGCAGACGTTCAGAACCACGGTCCTGTGTTCCACGCTGTACGTCCTCCCACATGGACAGAGGGAAAGCTAGACCACACACATGGAGATAGCTGAAATTGCTGGCAAACCATGGCCCAGCAATTTAAGGTGAGGCCAAGTGGAGATATTGTCTTCCTTTAGGATTAACTTCGAATCCAAAGGCTATTTGCCTTTGATCTCAGCATTCTATCAAACATACAACAGTCACCTCTCACACCTATGCTCCTGTATCTCTGGGAACTGACATTCGACTTCTAGGGAGTGAACTCCCAATGCTGTTTGCAGAGCTGTGTCCAGGAGGGAAGGCTGTGGATGGGCTTGGCTCCCGGACAACTCCTCCACCTGCAGGCACACCGTTGATGAGTCACGGGCCGGCCATTGCTGCTGGCTGCGGTAGCACTCCCCCTTCTGTCCTCTCCTCTCCGCCATATGTGATCTTGCTATTTGCAGTGGTGAGTAGGTGGGGCCGGCTCCCTGGCCGGGCTGCCAGATGGTGAGCGGGACTGGATGCTCTTCCAACAAGCACCTGCCGTGGGAGATGTCATTCCCTTCGAGTCTTGGGGAAGGGAGAGAGTGGGCCTGGAGGCTGGCGTGGCCTCTCCACATGCTGCCTTAGACCACAATGTTCTGAAACACAGGATCTGACTTAATCCTTGTTCTGCTGCTATTTCGTGTGTGACCCTGGGGAGTTGCTGTGCTGCTCTGAGCCAAATGTCCTCTGTGAGATGGGAATGATTATAGTCTATGCACTGCACCCATCAAGGTGCTAATTGTAGGCAACATAAATCAGTTCTTCTAACTGAAGCAAAAGGCACTTCAGGGGGAATAGTGACATACAACTTGAGGACCAAGAGCCAGGAAAGAGCATACCCCAGACAGCACATTTGTTTTGTTTTGAGACCACCTGCAGTATGGCTCAGGGCTTACTCCTGGCTCTGTGCTCAGGGATCACAGCTGGTGGAGCTCAGAGTACCTAATGTGATGCTAAGAACGGAACGTGGTTGACTGCATGCAAAGTTTTACCCACTATAACACCTTTTCAATCTGGCATTTGTTCATCTTTGCCCCAAAATCAAAGGTCTACCCATAAGAAATCTGGTAGGTATACCTGTAAATTCACACTACACAGCAAATAGAATGAAGAAACTTCAACTCCATTCCGCACAAGGAAGAGATTCACCAACATGTGATGTGGGAGAAATCAGATACCAAAAAATCAGTTCTGCTTCCATTTCCATGGCCCTCCAGATGAGCCAAGAAGTTCATAAAATCTAGTGGTGATTGGGAGGCAGGGCCACCGGGAGGCTGTAGGGCACTGGCATATTTTGGGGGCACCCAGGATCCTGTAGGGTGCTGGCATGTTCTGTTCTTTTGAGTTGAAATCGATCATCAGTTGTGTTGACTTTGTTAAAAAAAAAGTCAACCTGAGCACTTAGGACCTGTAAAATTTCCTTTAATGGGGGCCGGAGCAATAGCACAGTGGGTAAGGCGTTTGCCTTGCAAGTAGCCGACCTGGGTTAGATCCCGGCATCCCATATGGTCCCCGAGCACCACTAGGAGTAAATCCTGAGTGTAGAGCCAAGAGTAACCCCTGAGCATTGCTGGGTGTGATGCAAAAAGAAAAAAATTTCCTTTTAATGTATAACGCTCAAATCAAAAGTTACATTTGATTTTGTTGTTTTAAAAGGCACATTTGGTTAATGACAAAAGTTCAGAGAGGGTCAGAGAGCTTGACCTAAGGGTTAAGAGCAATGCCCAGAATCCTATTAGTGTCTAGAGCCCAAGGTCAGATGCTAATCATGTCTCTGCAAGCCCTCAACCCTAGGACACTAGACCAAGTTTCTGGACTTCCCCCAAACACTTGTGATCAACCCTACCCCAGCACCATCTCCATTAGATACTATCCCGGGATCCCGGGCCTCTCAAGGAGAACTGTTCCTGGTAATTCCTCTTGTTGGGATTTGATATCATGACCCAGAAGCTAGGGTATGTCTTCTTGGCTCTGGGCATGTGCCTGGTTACCTGGGAGACCTGGAGTGAAACACACAGACCTCCATTGGGCCCAGGAGTAGAGCTCTATTCTCCAAAAGTTTTCAGAGCGACTGTTTACTTTGGGGAGAGGTGATTCACTACCACTGTGGGTTTAAAAAAATCTTTTTATATAGTGGTTTTTAAAAAAAAATTGTTTTAGGGCGGCGATAGCCCAGCGGGTAGGCATTGCCGACGAGGCCGGCCACACGGCCGGGCTCGCATCCAGGCCCCGAGCACCCAGAGTTGCAGGCCGGAGCCCCCTGAGCACGCCGGGGTGACCAAAAGCAAAAAATAAATAAATAAATAAAAATAAAATTGTTTTAATTACTAATTTTTGGGGCATACCCAGCAATGCTTAGGGTTACTCTTGGCTCTGCACTCAGGAATTATTCCTGGTGGTACTCAGGGGACCATATAGGATGCTGGGTATTGAACCCAGATCAGTCATGTGCAAAGCAAGAGCCCTACCCTCTTACCTGCTGTACTATAGCTCCAGCACTGCCATCACATTTTTTGGGGGTTTTTGTTTGTTTGTTTGTCTTTTGGCTGTTTGGGTTACCCACAATGCTCAGGAGTTACTCCTCACTCTTCACTCAGGAATTATTCCTGGTGGTGCTTCTGAGACTATAGAGGATGCTGGGGATTGAACCTGAGTCAGCTGCGTGCAAGGCAAATGCCCTTCCTGCTGTACTATGGCTCCAGCCCTGCCATTGTTATTTTTAAGCACCCTGAATCAGTGGTTTTCAGCCACTGGACCCTGGTATTAAAAAGGCTGCAAACCAAGGCCCAGCAATTTCAAGGTGAGGCCAAGTGGAGATATAGTTTTCCTTTAGGATTAACTTTGAATCCTAAAGACTTTAAAAAGGGAGACCATGAAATTATCCAATAGCTTCAGTTTCAGATGGTTCAAGTCCACTACTTGCACACCTTGTTTTAAATTAACCTAATATGTAGTCATCTGGCTTAGAAAGCATCGTCTTCGTGAGGTCCTCTGCGCCAGTGCTGTAAGTCTGTTTTCAAGCGGTATTTAAGCAGTTAAAATATGACTCAGTTTCTCTGTGTCATAACTGCTAGAAATTAATTCCAAACAAAGTAGAGTTAGGAACAAATGAAATAATTCTCTTCAGGAGCGTGCAGTGTTCTGGTGACTTGGATGGTCTGATGACCACCAAAGTCACTCAAGACCAGGTGCTCTAGATCTTTGCTATATTTGGATTTCATGAGGTATTAAAAAATAAGGAAATGAGAAGGAAATGCAGCTTGTTCTGGGAACAAAGCTTTGATCGCTGTAAGGTTATTGCATCTTTCTTGGACCACTTTGGCCATTCTTTCCTTTCCAGAGGAAGTATAAGCTGCTATAGAGAGAGATTGGAACCATAAAACATAATTGGAACCATAGAACATAGCAAAAATAACCATAGAACAACAACAACAACAAAAAAATACATAGATTGGAAGCCATAGAACATTGACCCAAACTTGCTGGTTTATTTTTCTTTTCTTTTTTGGGTCACACCTGGCAATGCTCAGGGGTTACTCCTGGCTCCTCGCTCAGGAATTACCCCGGCAGTGCCCAGGGAACCATATGGGATGACGGGGATCAAACCCATGTTGGCTGTGTGCAAGACAAAAGCCCTACCCACTATGCTATCGCTCCGGCCCCAAGCTTGCTGGTTTATAATTAAATGAGTTGACTCTCTCATGGTTCTGGAGGCCATCACTCTGAAATCAAGGTGCTGCAGACCCATCTTCCCTCTAAAGGGAAAGTTCTTTCCTGCCTCTCCTTTAGTTTCTAGACTCCTGAGAGCAAGCTAGAGGCTAGACTCCTATTAGACTCTCGGCTGGTGGCTGCCTCTCCAAACTCTCCACTTGGCTTCTCTGAGTGTCTCCTCCTCTATCTCTTGGAAAGAGGATGTCTTTGGATTTAGAACCCAGAAGGACAATCCTCAACAATCCTCACTATCTTTGATGACAAATACAAAGACCCTCTTCCTAAATAGGATCACTTCATTGGTTTGGAATGTGATGGATCAGAGGTGGGGCAACAGTCAGCATGACAGCTCACACCCACTTTTGTTCAAACTGTGCTTCTATTGTTGAACATAGAGTTCAAGATTCTTAATTCAAAAGTCTACGTTGCTACCTAGCTCTGAATTCCAGATTTTTGTTCTTCCTTTTTAAAATTTATTTTTATTTATTTATTTGTTTATTTGTTTATTTATTTTCATTGAATCAATGCGCAATAGACCATTACAAAACTGTTCATGATTGGGCTTCAGTCATACAGTTTGTTCTTTCTTCTGTTTGGGGTGCTGGAGAGGTGATTCCAGGTACGTGACTCAGAGGGTTTTGCCTACCTACGGGTACCTGGGGACCATTCAGTACTGTGGATAAAACCTGGGCCTCCTTCTTGGAAGCTTGCTCTCAGCCCAGGGAGTTGTTTCTATGGGCTCCTGGATTTAGATCCGGCAACATATCAAATTCTTCCCTTCTTATAGGTGACACGCACTGACCAGGCCGTGATTCTAAACTCTAAGCCTCTTATTTTGGACACTTAAAGAGCTGGAATTGGTGTGGGAGGTGAATCTAAATGCAGATTCCCAGTCTGGGGAGAAAGCCGCGGGGTTCAGGTGCATACTTTGCATGCGGTCAAACCCAGTTCGATCTCTGGTCCCGAGACCATCACCAGGCATAGCTCTGGAGACCCCCAAAGACTGTTGAGGTTGCCTGGGCAATCCCAGGACCTCAGGGCCTGGTTAGCATCTCATACTTGGGCCCTCACACTGAGTGGCCAGACAGGTTAGCTGAGAATCACCTGGAATATCCCCAAAACCTCCTGGTCACTGCCTGTGAGCCCCTCCAAAATAATAAATAAATAAAACACAACTCAGTGAAGTATGAGTAGGGAGGGCCCCAGAGACACCGATACTCACTGGGACCCATGCTTTGAGTAGCAGTGACTGGTCACTGTACCCTTTAGCACTGTACCCTTCAGCACCCATCAGCTCTGAAGAGAAAAGCTCCTTCTTTCCAGGGGACAGTGGGCCCAGGAAGCTCCTGGTCACATTCTGCGGTTGGTCTGCAGCACCCCCTTTCCTGTGGCGGACTTAGGCCAGACAGCCAGTACTAAACTCAGTGGCCCAGCCCCTGCCATTCTGCCTTCTCTGGTTTCAATTTCCTACAGAGCAAGGACCTTTCAGGAAAAATCTGCCCATTGCATCTCCCTGCCATCCGCCCCTAAGACCTTATCTTCTACTCTCTCTCTCTAACGAAGTATCCCTTTCTCAGGTGGTCCCAGTGGGGGCACAGTGGCCCTCCATGTGCCCAGGTTGAGTCTGAAGAGCCACAGCACAGGGAGAGTGGGAAGAGTCTCGGCTCTGTTATGTGGCACAGGCAACAAAGATCTCTTTTTCACAGGACGTGGGGGTGGCACCACCACTCCACCTGGCAGATGGTCTCAGTCAAGGACTGGCCACGCCCAGAAACCCATGGACCTGACCGGAAATTGGGCAGGCACCTCAAGGCACCACATAGCTGTCCTTGAACTTTGAGATTACCCAAGCCACTGCGAGAAAGAAACCGTTTATTTTCTTAAAAGAGTCATATATCCCATTTTAATATGACCCCAGTGAAGCTGGGCTGTCCATTAGCTTAGTCTGACGTGGACAGGCACGACGGGTTCTGATATCATCAGCAAACATAGCAAATTCCTTTTGAAGAAAGTCACACTCCATAGAGAATACATTCACTTCTGGCATCTCTTTGTGGGTCACTGGCCTGTGTTTTGACTTTCCTCACTCTTCTGTTTACACTGGCTTAATCATGGCCGGAAGTGCCCAGCTTTATGTTGGGCTGGTGTTGACGTTAACCTTTCCAGGAATGTTTCCAAACTGGGCACCTCTGGACGGCGCCCCACCTCCTTTCTTTTTGCTCCCGGCTGCTCTGCATCTCCCAGTAAGGCACTAGCTATTTTAGGCTGGGAAACAAATGACAGGTTTCTTTTCAAGTTAGTTGACCTGGGGTGGAGCTTTGAGTATGCACCCAGCACTTCACCCATACAAAAGACCCTGTATTCCAGGCCACCCATGGGTGGGCAAAAGGCAGGAAGACATGGTGGCAGATGACTCACTTCAGTTGTCTGAAGAACTAGCCCTATGGGTGGCAGTCAGAGAGACGAGATCAGTTCCCCGAAAAGGAATGACTCCTGAAATGACAATTCCCTGTTGCACAAGGGACAGAAAGAGAACAGATGAGGGACCCATTTCTGTTTGCTCTCTGCTGTGAACTGCTAAGAAATGGCTCCTGATCTTAAGGGACCTGAAATGCCTGGGGAGATACAGGGAGGGGGGTGAGACAGAGAACGCCTGAGAGACTGGACTGGTGCCAAGCAGACAGCTGCTGCTTCTCATTGACTGCCTGACAGTCCGAGTCCCATTGGGAAGCTCCTCACTCCCAGGGACTGACCACAGGGCCCACAGCTCCCAGGAAGTCAGGCAGGGAGGAGCAGAGAGTATGGAGAGTCGTGAAGATGTCTCTGAGGAGGCTGTGAGTCAGGTCCTGGCTGGCACTGAGCAAGCACTGAAGAGCACTGTGCTCCTTCCGGTTTCTCCATGGGAGAAGGGGAAAGAGATTTTTCCTTGATTGGAAACAGAAGTATCCAATCTTCATGACTGTCTGATAGGTTAAAGTGGAGGAAAAGGACACACAAGTAACAAGTCCTGTGTTTCCTGGGATCAGGCACATGTCCTGCACCTGTGTTGACGGGGAGTGACTAAGGACTTTCAGGAGAGTGAGGGGCCATTTGTGGGAAGGCACAGTTGGTCATGATGACAGGAGGCTTGAATTGAGCAGGGAAGTAGCGACTGGCTGCACTAACATCTTGTGGCTCAAAGGAACATTTAAGGAGCCAACTGAGAATCTGGCTTTGTGTGTGGCAGTGTGTGTGTGGGGGGGTGTTGGGACCACACTCAATGGAGCTCATGGCTTACTCCTGCTCTGGGCTCCAGGATTATTCGTGGTGAGGCTTGGAGGACCATACATGTTCAGGGGTAGAATAGATTAGATAGAGTACATGCAAGCACGCTACCCACTGTGCAATTTCTCTCTGGCCCCAGGAGCTACCTTTTGAGTCAACTCTTAATTCAAACAGCTCACGGAAGACTGAAGACTCATTGAAGACTTTCAATCTCACCATGGAGCCATTGAGTCATTGTGTAAGAAATGACTGATATTACAGATAGGCATTATGAGTATATATTTTTTATTGGTTGCCTTATATTTACATCTATTAAACATGCTGTGCTACTCTGTATATCAGTACACTAGAATTTGAGATGTTGTGTGGCCACAAATGTGGCTGTGCATGGCAGGAGCTTTTCCTGGTATCAGCATGCTACCACTGTGAACTTGACATTTTGTGCCAATCACAGATAGAGTCAAGCAATGAAGAGCGTTTTATTATCACTGACTCAAGGAAGTGTTCCCAGACTGTCCCTGCGAGAGGAGGGACACCTCTCCTGCCCAATCAGTGAGCGCCACTGGGTGACCAGTTGTCTGAAGCCAATAGTGAACCATTTCCATCTTGTACATTTTGGTGGGTCAAGAATTTGGGAGAGGCCTAGCAAGGGGTCCTGGTTCCAGGTCTCCCAAGAGGTTGCTGTCAGGATATCAGTTGGGGTTACATCACCCGAAGGCTCAGCCATAGCTGGAGGAGTCACTCCACGTGGCTCAGTCACAGGCCCAGTGAGTTACTGTTGGCTGGTTGGGGGAGGCCCCATTCCTCCCTCATGGACTGCTCTGTGAGCTGCACCCGCAAACAATGATGCTGGCAAGACAAGGAAGAGGCCATCACATCTGGGCAGTGCAATAGTACAGTGGGGGAGGGTGCTTGCCTTGTATGCTGCCCATCTGGATTTGATTCCTGGCACCATAAATGGTCTCCAAACCCCACAGGAGTGATTCTGGAGCATAGAACCAGAGCAAGCCCTGAGCACTGTTGGAGTGTGGCCCCCAAACAAACAGAAAATCGTTCAAAAGCTATTGTGTCCTTGCAGTCTAACTGTGGAAGTCATTAGTGCAATAATTGATGGGTTCCCAGACTACTCCAATTCTGAGAAGAGGGGCCTCCAGCACTATGGGAGGGGCCTCCAGCAACATGGTGGGGAGGGCCTCCAGCAACATGGAGGGGCGGGCCTCCAGCATGATGGGAAGGGCCTCCCCAGAGTCCCAGGTTCGGAGGCCAGTCCCAAAGTGTGTTGGGGCAGTCCTGCTAATTACACTGAGTGCAGAGCAAGATTAAGACTGATCAGCTGCTCCCCAAGCTGCCAGGAGTTACACTTTCTTCCTGCAGTCTCAGGGGTATCGGGAGTCCACTTTGTCGCTTTCTCTCATTCATTCCAAGTGAGTCTGAGTGGCTCTTGGCCACAACATCCTCAGGCTGCTAAGTCTGAATAAGACCATGAGGCCACATCTGACCAGTTAGGGCACCTCATTTCCTGACTTCCACTGCTCCAGTATAAGGGCCAGAAATGGAGCAAGGCCCTCAGAATCCCTCCACAGACCCAGTTAGTGGACTCTGAGAGAGAGAGAGAGAGAGAGAGAGAGAGAGAGAGTCTCTTCGAGCCTGAGACTACCATGGACTCTAAGAGAGAGGGTCTCTTCCAGCCTGAGACCAGGAGATGACACTTTTCTGTGTGTGCTCAAAGCTACCAGAAAATAAAGGGAAGGTGGTGTTGGGTGCTGGAGACCACTGGGACACCTGTTTGTCCTTTTCAGTTATGTGAGACAGTAAATCCCCTTAGTGGAGTTTTTGCTTCTTTCTTCTTGCTTAAGTTCACCTAATGTGGAATTCCATCACCACAGCTCAAAAAATAATGGGGATTGTAAGAATAACACTAGAGAATAGATTGTACTTCTTTATCGTCTTTTTTGTGTGTGAGGTGGTGGTAGTATGGGAGTGGGGACACACACTGTCCCTGCCCAGGGCTTACTCCTGGCTCTTAGCTCCAGATCACGCCTAGCAGGGTTCCGGCAACTGTATAGGGTGCTGGCGATCAAACCCAAACCCAGGTTGGCCGTGTTCAAGGAAAGTGCCCTATCCATCATACTACCTCTCCAGTCCATGCAGTATTTTTTAAAAAGTTTTGTTGTTTCTTTGTTTTTGTTTTGAGAACAGGTCACACCAGTGATGCTCAGGGGTTATTCCTGGCTCTGCACTCAGGAATCACTCCTGGCGGTGCTTGCAGGGACGCCATATGGTATGCTGGGGATCAAGCCCAGGTTGACTGCATGCAAGACCAGCACCCTGCTGCTGTGTCGTTGCTCCCTCCCCAAGCCCATACAATCATCATTTTTTGGTATTTCCCGATTTTATTTAAAAACAGTGCTTCATTACCATTTGCAAAGGCAGAGGCAGTCACTCCTTCACTTAGAGTTTATAAAAGAGAGAGACCAGCAACATGATCAATAAATTATGCACCTGGATACTAATACAAAAAAAAAAAAAAGGTAAGGAATAAAAAGCTGAAGATCCAACACTCCGACCTTCAAGCCCATACTTAATCACTTGAATCCCATTATTCATCAATTTGCTCGAGCGGGCGCCAGTAACATTTCCATTGGACCCTATCACATGCCAATGTAGCCCAATGGCATCTGATTGATTCAGGAATATGAAGAGCCTCAAACCGTTCCTTCAGGGTCTTGACAAAGAAGTCTCACCATCTTGTAGGTGGGCAGCCACGTGATCTTTTGACATCTGGTGGGATCCAGTCGGTAGCAGCTCTAGTCCAGCATTCATCTCCAAATCACATTACATGTCCAGCCCATCTGATTTTTTGATGCCTTGGCAAATGAGACAGCGTCCCTGATTCTGGAACAGCGATGGAAGTCAGAGCTCCGGATTCCTTCTCTCACTTGAGTGAGGCGTGATATTCCAAGCATAGCTCTTTAAGTAAATTAATGATTCTACTGCCTATGCCCACCAACACTGCCTTTCCGCCTAAGGAAATAATAAATAACAAAGACTAGGAGAGGGGCTGGGAGATAGACTAGAGACCATGAGTGCTAGGCTCTCAACTGGATTCCTGATACGCTCAGCAAGATCCTGACAGTGGTGCTCTCTGAGGTCTCCAGCACCTCAGGGTATTACCACCAGGGGCTGAAAAGACAGTGCAATGGGTAGGACACTTCCGGGTTCAAATCCTGGAACCCCATATGGTTTTCCAAACCCTGCCAGGAGTGAGTACAGAGTCAGGAGTAACCCCTGAGCACCACTAGGTGTGGCCCATTAACCCCCCACCTTCACCCCCAAAAAAAAGAAATTGCTGTCTACACTGCAGTCAGGTGTGTGCAAACACCACAACAGCTCAAGCAACCAAGCCCTGGTGAGCTCCGCAGCTGAGAAGCCGGACGAGCCACATGGCCAGGAGTGCAGATCATGTGCCCGCCATGGACCGCAGGTGTGAGCAGCTCCACTAAAGCAGGAGCCTAGTGCACATGTGTGCAAGAACCGGGGCCACAGGAGGTGGTGACAAATGTTCCGACTCCCAGCTGACACTTGCCCTCAATGGTTTTCTTGGGGTCTTGCCTGGCCACAAGTTCCGTGAAGACAGCACTGTTTTTCCTGCTTCCATGCTAGCTTCTTGGCATGCATTTACAAATAAGCATTTGAAAACCTTTTCCTAAATGGACTAAACACACACCCTTGTTAATGGAGCCAGTGTTGAAGGAGCACTCAGCATGCTCTAGGCAAGCTCCACCCGACCCACCTGCACCAGCTCACTCAGTCACCAGCCAGGGGAAGGGGCGTTCCTATTATTATCATCATGCTATAATTGATAAGACAGAGACCCTAATTGTAAATTTTCAAAAGCAACAGGCTGCTGGACATATACCAGCCTCTTTTACTCCACTTTCTTCCCTTGCAATAGTAACATGCACGCGTGGCAGCACACACACACACACACACACACACACACACACTCCTCTCTCCCACATCCTGGTGGTCCACACTTTGTGCCAGCACAGATTTTCTCTCTGTTATTCACCATCTTCACACCTAAAGGTCCGAAGCAATTTTTTCCCTGAGGAAGCCTGGGTGGAATTTGTGAAAAAACTTAAGTGCCCAGTGCCGGGTCTGGCATGCCACCGTCTGCCTGTGCTTGTCTGATAGTGTTTCCTGTGTGAGAAGGGCAAGCTGTGCTCATCAAAAAGCTTGTTAGAATCCCGGCCAAGGCCTTGTTTGTGGTTTCCAAAGCTAACAAAGGAAAGTGCTGGGTGAGTTTTCCACTCCCCAGGAGCCTCTTGCCAGGGCTGAGTGGAGTGTCCAGGTCAGCAGCCGCCCACGGCCACCCCCTGCCCCCTTTTCTGCTTATTTGCTCCTGCAGGCAGAAGTTAGCTGTGAGCATGGGGTGGACTTTTCTGGTCTTTCCACATGTAGAGAAAGCTCCACCTGTTCTTTCCACAGGGGGCAGGGGGCGGCTGGGGAGGGGTTTAAGCTCAGTCAAAGCAAAGGGACCTCCACCCCTCCTACTTTATCTCACAGGGACCCAACAAGCCAGCAAGCACCTGTCAGGAGATGTTTGTGTTATGATTATAACCTGACGATTAGGTACAGCACATTCCCACCGGGCACCTAGTATTTTGCTTGCAATAGGGGCACCTAGCTTCAGGTGAACCAAAACACCCGGCAGCAATTGATCTTCCTCTCCTGCTTGCTCTCCTGTTTGTTCATGCTGCATAGAGCAGGGCCAAAACAGTGTGAGCCTTGGAGATGACCTAGATAGTTTTTTTAAAAAACTTGATTTGTTTGAGTATGGCAGAATATATATTTGTACAAAATTTTTTCTCAATCTTAGGTGCACAGTTCAATGGTCATAAGCACATCACTTTGTTGCGTGACCATCGCCGGCATGATCCACAGAACTCTGTTCATCCTTCAAAATGGACAGTTCCACTAAATGCTGACTCCCCCAACCCTCCTCAGCACCTGATACTATTCTGCCTCTATTATAAATTTTCCAATTCTAAGATGAAGCATTCAGCAATTTTCCTTTTGTGAATGACTGACCTACCGGACATAATGTTCTCAAGGCTTGTCTATGACCTTATCATGTGTCAGAAGCACCTTCCTTTTTCCTTCCTTCCTTCCAACCCTCCTTCCTCCTCCCTCCGTCCCTCCCCTCCCTCCCTTCTCTCTTTCTCTCTCTCCTTCCTTCCTTCCTTCCTTCCTTCCTTCCTTCCTTCCTTCCTTCCTTCCTTCCTTCCTTCCTTCCTTCCTTCCTTCCTTCCTTCCTTCCTTCCTTCCCTCCCTCTCCCCCTCCCTCTCCTCCTCCCTCCCTCCCCCTCCCTCCCCCTCCCTCCCCCCCTCCCTCCCTCCCTCCCTCCCTCCTTCCTTCCTTCCTTCCTTCCTTCCTTCCTTCTGTCCTTCTTTCTCTTGGTTTTTTGGTCATGCCCAGTTGTACTCAGGGTTTATTCCTGACTCTGCCCTCAGGGAACACTCCTGGTGGGGTTGAGGGACCATGTGAGATGCTGGAATTGAACCCCAGTCTGACATGTGCAAGGCAAGTGCTCGGCCTGCTGTACTATCACTGGGATCCCAGAACATCTCCTGAGGAAGGTCAGATATTCTGCTCTCCCTGTCCTGCACGGGAGGTGCAGGAAGCAGTGCTCTGTGTCATCTTGTCCCCCACCTCACACTGACCTGAGGGAGTGGTGCTGACCGGCCCCACCCACATCCCTCCCCCCCCCCCCCCCGCCGGAAGAGGCGGGCCACCCCGCGGGGGGGGGGCGGACACCCCCGGCGGAGGGGGCTGGCCACCCCTGCCGGAAGAGGCTGACTGTACCAGACCCCACCTGGGTATACTTGCCAGCCTGCGGTACTTTTGTGGGAAAAAGCTCCTTTGCCACCAGTTCACAGCTCACCTTGGGGACAGGGGAGGTGAGGAGCGAGGAGGCTCAGTTTCTCCACCTAGGAGGAGACCAGATCCAGGACCTGCAAAGTAACTCACGACCATGTCTGTTGGGACTCGGGTGCCTCCCTAAGCAATCAGCAGCCTGGCCTCTCTGGTCCAGGATCTGCGGGTGGAGCTGCCCTCTGTGTGCAAACCTTCTTCCCTCCAAGACTGTGGGACAGGGCAGTCTCCATGCTCTAGGTTGATCCTGGCACACACAGGCACAGGACCACCAAATCCTGGGGATCCGGAAGGCTGGAGGATCAGTACAGGAAGGAGGAAAGGGCTGAAGGGAAACTGAGTCACAGTCATGTGAAGAAAGTTGAAGCCCTTTGGCATCAGGGCGCGAGGGCTCTCTCTCTCTCACACACACACACACACACACACACACACACACATACACACACTCAGATTCCCCAGGGAGGCTCCTAGAGTGTCTACTTAGACAGTGGTAACCGGGCCCTTTTCTTTCCCTGACTGCCCGAGTAGATTCCTGAAGGTACACACAAGCCAGAAGGTACCACACAAGCCAGACATACCACATAAGCCAGGGCCTATGCTTTTTTCATGTGTTCTAGTCTCAGGTCCAATATCCAGGTCTTTCCGTTGTTACTGTTGTTGTTGTTGTTGTCATTTCCAGCTGTTCTCAGGTCCAGGCCACTTCCTTTGGTATTCAGACCCAGAAGGACTTATTTGGTAATGTAGAGGAGAGACATATAGTACCAGGAATTGAATCCGGGATCTTGCACATGCAAAGTACATGCCTGACTACAAGAACCACATCCCCAGCAGTGGGTAGGGTGGTTGCCTTGCATGTGGCTAAAGCAGGTTGAATTCCTGGGCCCTAAGCCCCACCAGGAGTGATCCCTGAGCACAGAATCAGGACAAGCCCTGAGCACAGCTGGGTGTGGTCCTAACTCCCTTCCCCCAAATGTCTTAAGGACAGAAGAAGAGAGGGTCCTAGGGGTTAAGGAGTTTGCACTTGACAAGGCCCAGTCTCACCCTCAGCAGAGCACGTGGTCCCCAGAGCAACTCCAGGAGTGATTCCAGGTCTCCCCAGACCAAATACATAAACACATAAATAGATAGCTGGAAAGAGTGATAAAAATGTGAATGCATACATGTGCAAATGTTTTGCAGGTATTTTTCCCATTCTGGGCAATTCAGGACCCAATCACAAGTTCTCAGTGTCTAGGTGGGTCTCTCTGACACCTCCTTCGAGCTTTGATCTCTCCCTTACTATCTCTTTACCTTGGAAGCCATGTGCTGTGGCCTGTATCTCTCCACACTCATTTCCTCTGAGCTCCTGTCCCCTGTAATCACCAGGTGCTCCGGCCACACTGGGTCCGGGTCTTTCCCTGGTTTCTCCTGGAGGACAGCTTCCTCTTGGGTGACAGCACTGCATCCCACCCCACCAGGAGCAGAGCTCTCTGGTCTCAAGTGCCAAGACCAACCAGGTCCTTCCCTGGGGCCAGCACCATGCAGGAACCTGCTGGCAGAGACAGCAGCGAGGGATTTGGGCTTCAGAAGGCCCCTTGGTTGGAGCTGCAGAGTGGAGAAATAATGGATGGAATCGGTCTCAGGATTTTGGGGGAAAGACAGCAGACCTCCTAGCTTTGGCCTGCATTAGCAACTGTGGAGAGAAAAGGAAACATTTACCATGTTGAAGAGAAACTGATGTTACTGGGCAAGGAAACTGCAGAGCAACTGGGTGAGAGGGGAGATAGGTGGTCCCCAGCCCCTCTCTGAGGTCAGTGAAATAGAAATGTAGGAAGGAAGAGGGGATGTGGGGGGACATCCACCATTCTGGGTTCTCTTTATGCTGGTCTAACCTTCTAATGAAAACCAGTCAGATTAGTAAAAGAAAACACATTTAGTTAAATGTACATTGGTAACGGTACATGGGTGCAGATCCTAGAGTGAATGAGGCAGAACGAGGACATGGCCATCGCTAGCTCCTGGGCTGGGGAAAGAGACCAAGACCCAGGGCTTCGGGGACAGAGGGTGGGACTCATGAAGAGGAGAAGGTGACTCATATGACAAAGTCCAGACGGTCTTTAATCAGTTGGCCCTACAATGTGGAAAGGGCACTGCCATTGGCGGGCTAGTTCTGGGGCTTGGGAGCAGGTTCAAAGGTCCAGAGTATGCATTTTGTGTGCATGGCTCCCCAAGTCCTGGAAACAGAGACCCCTGGGCACTGGGCTGTAAACAGCCCTTGAGTATAACTGGACACGGCTTAAAAACAAAAGACATGGGGCCAGAGTGATAGTACAGCAGCTAGAGCATTTACCTTGCACATAACGAACACAGGCTCCATCCCTGGCATCATGTATAGTTCTCTGAGCACACCAAGAATAATTCCTGGATGTAGAGCCAAGAGTAAGCCTGAGTATCACCAGGTGTGACTCCCCCCAAAAAAAAATAAACCCGAAAAGCAAAAGACAATGGGCCCAAGATATATTGGGCAAGTTCTTAAATATAGCCAACCCAGGCTTGATCCCTGGTACCCCTATAGGTCCCTGAGCATCACCAGGAGTGATCCCTGAGCACAGAGCTAGGCTCAACCCAGGTTTGATCCTCAGCACAACATGGTCCCCTGAACACCACTGGGTGCAGCCCTGAGGCTGCCGCACTGTCAGGTGGCCCAGGTAAGTCCTGCTCTGCAGGTTGCTAGGGTGGCCCAGGTAAAGCCCTGCTCTGCTGCCTTTCCCAGCTTCTGGATGACAGGTTCAGCTCTTGGCTAAAGACCATGTGGATTGTTTCCGCAAGACAAACTTCTGAGTTCTGGCATTAGATGCGTCATTATGTGACCTGTGACATTAAAGTTACTTCTTCTAATAGACCATAAAAAATGACCTTGTGGAGAGTTTCTGCCGGTCTGCTGGCCACCTCCTGTCTACAAGTCACTGACTGAATGAAAGGAGCACTCCTAGAACCCCGTCGCATTCCTGTGATCTCCCAGACTAAGACCCAAGCCAGCGCCTAAGGAACATGACTCCATTCCTGACTCACAAACATCTGAGAGCAACTGAATGGTGCTGGTGTGAGGCCTCTGCCTCTGGGGATCCAATAAAGGCCTGAAGAAAAGATTGACCCAGGCTGACCTGCATCCAACACCTGCGTCCACTCAGGACCTAACTCCTCAGAGCTGAGAGCTTCCTTTTCACCACAGAGGGCATGAGGCTTTGCAGCCGCAGTGTCCTTTATAAAGGAGAGCCCCAGTGCCCACTCATGGACAGCAATGGTATGTGTCAGCGTCAGGCCATTCCCACTCCTTCAAGCACAAGCCCCTGAACCTTTCTGTCCCTTCTGTGGCACGAGGCACTGTGCCAGCCGCCCTGACACCAGCCTCTATTCTCACCTAGGCACTGTGCCAGCCGCCCTGACACCAGCCTCTCACCCACAATCTGCTTCTTCTGCCTGCATTAGATTGGCCTGTAGCTCACGTTGCAATTAAGCTCCATGTTTCCTGCATACCACAGAAATGCGGGTTTCTGCTGAGAGCTTATTATTTCAGCCTTCCCCAGAGACGTCATTAATCGCGTGAATGGTTCTTGCAGAGCTCGGAGTGAAGGTGAGGAGGCGTCAGGGTCGTGCCTGCCATGACTAATTATTGGCTTTTCGTCCTTGTTCTTTCGTGCCTGGATTGCATTCATTGTTCATAACTCAGTGGGTTTCGATTCAAAAGAAAATGGAAACGGCGGACACAGGGGAAGTGTGCCTGGCTCCGGGCTGCCTGTTCCCTGGACATTTCTGTCCAACAGCAGTACCCAGAGCCTTCATGTGCAGCTGCCCAATGGGAGAGCCATGTGCCGACCTCCCTGTGTTCACTCGGTGCCTCACTCTGTACTGCGTCTCCATCTCTTACAGTGACTGAAGCCCTTTTCGCAGCAATGACTCCTGCAAACTGAGTCAAGTTCTTCCATGAAGGATTTTTTCCTGGAATCATGGACACTGGCAGTGAGCCCAGCCACTGCCATGTGCTGTTTGTTCTGCAAGGGATTTGGAAACTGAGTCACCATTTAAGTATCAGAATTCCACTCTGAAATGACGCAGAGGGCCAGGGAGATTGCTTAGTGGTCAGAACTGCATGTTCTGTAGGCTGGGATGTGAGTTCAAACTGTGGCACTGCATGCCCCGCACCCCTTCCCCAGCTCTTGGAGACCCCAGAGTATAGGCCCTGCTGGTGTTAGCACTAAAGCCCCTGCTGGTGTTAACACCAAGCAGCTCCTCAATCTGGGTCCCTCACACTGAACCACCAACATGGCTGGTTGAGTATCTTTGTGGCTATTACAGTGTCTGTTTCTCCTGCTTTGCTTATGAATCCTAATTTTAGGCAGATTAGTGATGTCCTCAGGTGAAACCAGTTTACTCAGTTTTAGGAAGATGGAAGGGGATCATCAGACCCTTTTATACTTCCCCTTCTTCCTTCTTGCTCCCTGGAACACAGATGAGTGGCTGATGCCACAGCAGCCATCTTGAGCCATGAGTTGACCTTGGAAATAGAAGCCACAAGCTAGGATGGTACAGGGGAAGGAGAGGAGTCTGACGTTCCTGAGAGAAATTACCTGAGAGGATTTGACCCTGACAGCTTTCTGTTGGAGTGAGCAGTCTGTTTGCAGGAATATAAAACTGTAGCCTGCTCTCTTTCTTTGCTCTCATTTTGGCATTCTCTTTTTTGCCTATTCTGCCTTTGACCTCTTTGTCCTCCTGGCTGGGCCTTAGTACGTGGTGGCAGCCATCTTGTCCTACATGTGGCCGGGGCCTGACAGGAACCCTAAGTTCAGGTTTTCCTATTGCTGATTTATATGCCAGAACCTGTATAAGTAAAGCATTTTGAAACTTTGCTGATTCCCGCATCTTTCTCCATCCACCGACTGATGATCCCTGGGGCAGAAGGGGGATTCCTACACCCTGCTCCCAGACTGCCAGGGTGCCCACCAGTGTACCCCGACACTCCGGTCACCTAATGGTTGCAGACATCCCGATGACCATAGTGACCCTTCACCTCACACAATAGTGCATTTTCCAGAATGCATCCCTGTAGTCAAGTGGCAAAGTTCCCAGCTGGCTGGTGCTGTCTCAGAGGGGGGTAGAAGAGATGGAAGGTATGGTGGGGGGGGAGAGGGATCTGCAGAAGAATTTGAATGAGGACAAATAATTGACTTCCATGGGACAGAGCAGTGGGAGAGAAGTTGAGAAGCGATAATTTCCTGGAAAACAAAGATGGCGAATAAAAAAAATTGATAAGGAAGATACAGATGGAGGCCAGAGGAGTGCTCTTCATTGTTAGGGGGCAGAAGGTGTTGGCTACATAAACATTGCTAAGGTGGCAAGTGTGCACAGAAGAAAGGTATGTTCTCCAGCTCTCCATCCCCACTACTCCCATGAGGCCTCTGCTTTCAGGGTTCCCATCTGCCCTCTGCCGGGAAGTGGGAAGGGACCCATACTTGGAGAGTGATCCCTAAACCTCACAGCTGGTTCCCGAGGTCCCAATCTGGAACATCTGCAGAGATGGGGAACCCTTGCTTAGAGGGGTTTATGCTGTTATGGCTCGTTCCTCTCCCAAGTATTTGGAAGAGTTGTAAATAGTGTCCTATGATTTTGGGGTATTTGTGTTCTGCAGGGGAAGTATAAAACAGCCTGATGCGGAGAGCGGTGAAATGCGTTATTCAGTCTTCCCTTTGAATGCCCTTATCGGATGGTTTCCAAAGTTGGCAGCCTAAGAGTAGTCCTCCTCCATTTTCAAAAAGCTCCATTTTTATTATTCAAGAAATGCAAGACCGTCCTCTAAGTGCCTACCCCTCTATTTCATCCTGATCCTCAAGAGAAAAGTGAAAGAGAGAGGGAGGGTCTCTCTCTGTTTTATAACTGAGAAGCAATTGAATGACTTATCTCAGGTGATCCCTCACCATGGCTGCCTCTGAAATGACCGCTGTCCAGAATGAGTGGGAATGGCCACTGAATCAAAATCGTCGAAGTTCTAAAAACTCTTAGAGCTGCGACAAAAAGGGCAAGAAAGGACCTTGGTTTCCTGTTGGTGCTGAAGCTGCTGCATGGCCTCCACCCCCTCCATGCCTTCAGGACCAGGCAGGAAGGGCAAAAGGAGGCAGGGCTGGCCCATGCAGCCTGCAGACACCAGCCCGTGTTCTCACTCCAGGGGAAGCCGCTGGGGAGCTGTGTGGAAAACTCCGTCTCTGTAGTTTATAGGAGAAAAATTAAGCCTTGATTTAGACTGAGTTTTCTAAGTGATGAGCTCTATTCCAGGGCACTTCATTCCCTTGGAGCCTCTGGAACATGAAAGCTGATAACCTCTGGGCCCCTGGATGATGGTCTTACAAGTAGAATCATCCACATTGTACACAGGTTCACCCGGCTCTTCCTCTTCTGAATCCCTACTTGCTTCTTTTCAACAAGAAGATAAACACCAGCATTTAGTCAGAATTCATGAATGAACACCCATTTCTTTGTCCTCCTGCTATGAGTGGGGTGGGGATGCTGTTTTGGAGCCATATCTGATGGTGTTCAGGGTCTACTCCTGGCTCTGTGTTCAGGGTCACTCCTAGTGGTGCTCAGGAGACCCTATGTGGTGCTGGGGATCATATCTGGGTTGGCCACATGCAAGGCAAGTGTCCTACCTGCTGTACTATCTGTCAGGCCCTTCTGAAGCAGATGGTGAGCCCAAGTTGGAACAGACACAAAAGGCGTAGCTATTCCCCCCTATTAAGATAATCTGGGTACATCCAAGGATGTGTTTCCACGCTGCCTCATTGTGGCCTTGTACTTCCTTTGGGAAGTCGGAGAAAGCTCTTGCCCTGACTTCTGCTTCTCAGGCAGGCTCGGAATGGGGAAGCACAGATGATCTGTACTGATAGTTAAACTCAGCATTGCTCCCTTCCTTAGTGGCTCTGGCATGGCAGGAAGCCAACTGCGAGAGAAGAAAACAGAACTTGAATCTTGAATCTATTGTATGAGAAGTCACCTAGGCAGGAAAGAGAAAGGATGGTTAGGACTTGGTGCCAGCACCTTGTCATGCTGGGACAGACCATAAACGCAAAGCACGGAAGGTGACAGAGTAGGAGTTCTCTGGAGGAAATGAGGGAAGGCTTCGTGAAGGAGGTGCCCCTGTGACCTGGCCGGCAGCAGCAGGGGTTCATCTAGATGGAAGGAAGAGCTTGAATGAGGACAAGTAGTTGACTTTCATGAGACAGATCAGTGGGGATAAATTGGGAAGAGATGACTTCCTGGAAAATAAAGATGGCGGATTAAAAAAAAAGAGAAATAAGGAAGATAAAGATAAAAGACCAGAGGGAGTGCTCTTTTATTTTTAGGAGGTGGAAGGTGTTGGCTAAATTCAACAGAATCCAGGGATACTCCTGGGCTTTTAGAAGGGCCTGACAGTACAGCAGGTAGGGCACTTGCTCTGCATGTGGCCAACCAGGTTTGCTCACTCCTGTGGCACACAGGTTGGCAAGGCAAGCGCCCTCCCCTCAGGCTATGGGAACTCTCTAGACTGACAAAGGAGGAGCAAGCTGACAGCTCCCAGTCTGGTGAGGATTTGGGATAGCAGGAAAGTTCAGCTGCAGCCAGGGGTGTGGGCATCCCCTTGGGCATTGTGGAGAACAGCTCAGCCATTGTCTTGTGCGTGGCGGGCACATTCCCTACAGCCCTGCAGTTGCACCCAGGTGTGCACAGCTTCAGGCCACCTGACGTCAGGCCAGCAGCTCCCAGTGGGGGGGAGCCTGAATACAACCCACACAGGCCTTTCAGCAGCACCCAGAGTTGCGGAACCGGAACCTTCAGACCTACAGGCCAACCTCAGATCACCACGCCCCACCTCACTCCCAGCATCCTAGACACAGCTGCAGTGGAAAAGGGAGAGAACTGCCTGCAACACCAGCGGCCCAGCAGGGCAGGAGGGACTGCAGGTGGGGGGGCGTCTTTGTGGAGCTCTGCCCTGCTCAGAGCCAGGATTCCTTTTGCCCACAGAGCCACCTTCTGCCACCAGCCCCTCCTATAGGCAGAAATTGTGTTGTGGGCTCAACCAAACCATTTAGGCCAGAGAGCTAGAGTATGTGGGTGACCAGGCCAGCAAGGAGGGCCAGCCTAAACTGAAAGAGCTGGCATTGGGGGGCCAGAGAGGTGGGGCCCACAGGAAATGGAGCAGCAGAGGACACTCTCAGTGCCCTTCCCAGGTCCCCTAATGCTGCTGTAGCATGTCTGGGTGGCCCTGACCCGCTGCTGTGTGCCCTAGAGCTGCCCCAGAGCCCTTTCTGACCCAGGGGGGGAGTACACCCTGTCAAGCCCCCTTCCACCACTCCCATCTCATCCCCAGCCCCCGTAAGTCCAAGGTGGGAGAGGGAAGGAGACCCAGTTCCCTTTCCAGGCAGGGCAAAGTGGGAGCTACAGAATCAGGCCAGGTGAGACTCCCCTAAATCCTTCTCCACGGTTTCCTTTACTCCCTGATCTGGCTTCTCCCAGGACCCCTGAATCTTTGGCTGAGCACCCTTTCTTAGGGAAACAGACCCCAGACAGATGTGTTTTTCATCCAAAGCAAAGTGAACAAGCACTGAGCTGGAAATAGCACAGTCAGGGAGGAGAGGGCGGGCAGACTAGCCGAGTGGGGCAGCTCTGAACAAAACCTTATCTCAGAACAAAAGGCAGGACCAGCCCGTTGACAGAGGGGAGTCCTGTGACTGGCCAGGAAAAGAGTGAGCATCCTCACAGCAGTGACAACAGTCTCCATGTGTCAGATGGGGGATCAGAGAACACAACTCCATGGCTAGTGAGTTGTCACCAGGGGCCCTCTCCTACCGCACAGAGGGAAGGGCAATGGGTAGAGCACATTGCCATGACAAGACCCACAATAGGAAGTGGGGGAACACTCTATGACTTAGCATACCTGTGCCTGGATCCTACACGTATGTGAATTGCACAATAGTGCAAAGCAATGTGTGCAAAGATAGACATACTTTGGGGATCCCCACAGTGCTCAGGGAAGCCAGGGACCGTTGCCAGTGAGGTTCTGTCCAGCTGTAAGGATCAAAAGTTTCAGCCTTTAATCCCACAATGCAGTGCTCAGGCTACACCTGGCGGTACTCAGGGATCACATTCTGCCAGGGATAAAATTCAAGGCTTCCCACCGGCAGGGCACACACTGCAGTCCCTTGAGAAGCTTCTTGGCCTCTGTGCAACTCAATAAAGCCAGCATTGTTTGATAGCAACCACTTGTAACCCCCTTGCTGCCCCTCAGTTGGGGATGGGTTAAATAAAAATGACAGAACATAGGACTGTAGGGGAGAAAACCCATGAGACTCACCTCCATTTAGGCTGGGGCTGTAGCGCAGAGGTAGAACACTTACCTTGCATGTGCGAGGTCCTGGGTTCAATTCCCAGCACTACACAAGCACAAACACTCTTGGCCCTTAGGGCTTATACCTGCCTCTGTGTTCAGTTATTACTCCTGAACTGCCTCATGCAAGGCAAGTGCTTTACCTGCGGTACTATCTCTTTAGTGTACACAACGTTTTTTGGTTTGTTTTTGTTTGGGGGTCATATCCGGTGATGCTCAGGGGGTTTACTCCTGGCTGTGAGCTCAGAAATGACTCCCACAGTTCATGAAGACCATATGGAATGTCAGGGATCAAACTGAACCTAGGTCAGCTGCATGTAAGGCAAGAACCAGACCCACTATACTATGTCTCCAGCCCACAAAAAAATGTTAAGTGATGGAATTAGCTCAGGGAGCTGGCTCATGGGGCTGGAGCACACGCTTTGCATGTGGAGGGCTTGGGCTCCATCCCAGATGGTTCCAGAGCACAGAGCCAGGCCTACCCCCACACACAAAACAAACACATGGCAGAAGAACCGAGCACTGCCCAGTGAACTGTCTCTGAGTGATTGGGCCTTCATCAGATGCAGTATGTCCATGCTAAGACATTTCCAACGAAGGGAGAGAGCCAACAGCGTTCATCTCTCTGGAACTCACAAGTGACCTCCTGCTTCCCCTGTGGAAGTAACCAAAACCAGACAACTGCCCTGTCACAACTTTGCCCAATCATATCTGTTTGACCCTGGCACTTCCTTTTACAGAAACTTTCCCTTAGTATTTGTCTTCTTTTCTGGAGTGTTTTCAAGGGAGAAAGAAAATCCTCTGTTCTGTCTTCCCCACCAGGCTGTGGGAATACCCACTCTTCCTTCCCCTCAATACAGCGCCCCCCTTTGTAGCTACCAGAGCAGCCCCATTTTGCTGCTGTTAATGACAATCCAATGACTCACTAGATTGTTCAAAGACTATTCTTATGTGATTAATGTATGTGCCCTTGTTTGCAAATGCCTGATTTAAAAAGAAAGACTTTATCGCTTTCTCTGAGCTGAGTAGTCCTTTACCTTCACCCTCCCCCATGCCAGTGTTAAATACATGACTTTGGGGATAAAAAAAAAATCAAGATGTTGGGACACTCTTACACCTGAATATAAGACAGTCATTGAGGAATGTGACAGGGAGGCCAGGAGGAGACTCGGGACCAGGGTCCTTCTGGAGCACAGACACTGAAGATGCGGCCCTGGGTTCCTTCCCTGACCCCAAATGGAGCACTGTCAAGTGAAGCCCTGGTTGCCCCTTAAGCATCACTTAGCAGTGGCCCCAGGCCATAAGACACAACTGGGAGAAACACTGCCCCCTCCACCCAAAAAAGCCACCAAACCCGCAGAACAATATATACAGTGAAATGCCATGTTTATAAAAATAATTTCTAAACACCAATATTATAAATTTGCAAATGCATAAGCTAAGTCTGGGAGAAGATAAACTAAGTGATTTTAATCACAGCCACCCTTGGGAGTGAGACTAGGGCTGTTTTAGAACTTTTCTAGGTTTTTAAAAAATTCCTTCTAATGTTTGAGATTTTTAAAGAACACCAGCCACTTTTGTCATTTCATTTAAAATGTTTAAGTAGGAGTGATTTGGTATCTCTTTCCCAGGCCCCCTGTAAAGAGCCTTACTATAGCTGGTGCTTCTTGGCCATCACAAAAGCCCTATGGAGGCAGGGATTACTCCTGTTCCCATTTCACAGATGAGGAAACTGAGACCTAGTGGATTCCAGAGGATCCAAGTCAGAGCCAAGATACAGCTGGCCTGCAACCACAAGGATCCTGACTCATGAGGGTGAGGAGAGGGGCCATCGCTTTCCAGCACTAGAAAACCCCTCAAGGAAAACCTCAGCTGGGAAGCCGGTTTGTAAAACAGACAGAGGGAAGTTTTCTCTAGAGAAGTGAAGCCCAGAAGCCACTCTGCAATCCTGATCCCTCCCCCCCACTTCTCAGCGCCTCCCCACACTGGGACCGGGAGATAAGAGTTCGGCAGAAAAAATTGCCAAGGGGCATTCAATCAGGCCCCTTCTCTCTTTGTGAAGGGCCAGGATTCTAACATCCCACTTTTGCCAGAGGCCTGAAGGGGGATACTAAAATGTGTACTGGGTTATTCAAAGCCAAGTGAAGAGTTCTTGTGCTCTTGAAGAGGTCAAGCCTCCTGATTTAGTCTCCATTATCCCTCACAGAAAGCTTTTGTGAGGGAGACATCCCTGCTTGGTGAATGCTGTTTTGATGATTCTTTTTTTTAAGCTAGACTCGCAGCATCTCTAACCTGAAATAGTGCTTTCCCCCACAGACTCCCTTTTATTTGTCTCTCTGCTCATTTCAGGTAGCAATTTCTGTCTGATTTGCTCACTGCTCTGCCTCTAACAGTGCCAGTACATAGTAGATGCATGCTTGCTGAATAAATGAATGAATAAATATGCAGGCCTGATATATTGTTACCACAAATAGTCCTTTGCCTCATTGGTATTGAGATTTGAGCAACAAATCAAGATAAATAATAGTGCTAGATTTTGACTCCTCAACAAATACAAAAACAACAAAACAAACAAAAAAAGAAAACAACAAAAACAAATACCCATGATCTGTACTGATGGACACAAGTGATTGAACAAATAGAGAAGATTGGCAATGTTTCCCTTCCAGAGGAGTTTCACCTAATAAATGCAGAATTAGATCCACAGATAACTGTGTGGTAGAGTCCATGCCTTGCAAGTGTGAGGCCATAACTTTGAGCTCCAACACTGGCCCATATGCCCTAGTGAAATCCAAGCATCTCTACTATTTGGGGGTCCCCTGGTGTCACAACCAAGTGTACAGTATACAACAACCAAGTTGTGAGCCCCTGGCAAGCACACAATGAACCACA
This sequence comes from Cryptotis parvus, assembly GCA_021461705.1. Lineage (NCBI taxonomy): Eukaryota > Metazoa > Chordata > Mammalia > Eulipotyphla > Soricidae > Cryptotis > Cryptotis parvus. The sequence goes on from JAJIBD010005416.1 coordinate 112,675, forward strand.
TGTGAGGTGACCAGAAAGATAGTACAAGGGTTAAGGCACCTGCCCTGCTGTGGCCAACCCCAGTTCAATGTCCAGCACCACATGGTCCCATGAGCATTGGTGGATGCAGTTTTGGCCCCTGGTAACCCCCGCACTGACACTACACCCTCCAACCCTCATGTTGCACTACTGGCCTTGCTGGCCAGTAATCACCAGAAGTGGACCCTGGGCCCCTGAGCATCAATTGGGTGACCCTCCCCAATAGTAATGTGTGAACACTGCAAACCAAAATGCAGATAACCTCGATGATGACAGCAATAACCATGACCAAGCAAAAGGGAGTGGGAAAGTGAAAGGAAAATGAATACAGAACTACATAAAAGAAAGCGAAAGCGATAGATAAATGTCAGAGAAGGGAGACAGAAGGTACAGGAGAACATTGTAGATGCCTAGGTTACTTGACCTGTGTTTAGAGAAGACATAGAAAGAAAGAAATCAAGGGGGAAAAGAGAACATGAAGTAGTTGGTGACCAGCATCGGGGTTTGAGGTATACTGATGACATGGGAGAGTGGTGTGGCCGTAGAGTGGTGTGGCCACAGAGAGTGGTATCACCGTATACAGAACATAGACTCAACAAACTGAAAGCATGAGAAAGTGCAGGGGAAAGCCACAGTGAGAGCTGCCACAAGCAAGATCCTCTCCTGGATGCTGAATTCATGGAAGAAAGATTAAGTAAAAAGAGTTTTACTTAACAGCAAAGCATTTTACTTAACTGAGAAGTATTTACCACAAATACTTAGTAACTGTAAAGGAAGATTATAATTTAATAGTGGAGAGGCCTAGCAGAAGGCAGATGCCAGCAGGCAGGAGGAAGATGCCAGCGCTGGACACAGGGACATTACATTCCTCCTTGATGTGGCCCAGTGGCTCATCCTCTGTCTTGGATGCCCTCCCTGTCCAGGGTGACCTGCCCCCGTATCACAAAGAAACATCACAATGCCCGCCCCAAGCACCTTTCACAGAATGCCCAGGCACAGCTCTTAGTCAATAGACATTTCTTAGTCCAGGGAGATGTCTCAAAGGTCTGGGGCCATGTTTTGCATGTGGAGTCCCCAAGTCTGGCACTCCTGATTCCCCAAACCTACTGAGTGTGGCTCTAGTAGCTCTGAGCACTGCTGATGTGAAGAAAGCAAGCAAGCAAGCAAGCAAGCGAGCAAGAGAGCAAGCAAGCCAGCAAGCCAGCAGGCCAGCAAGCCAGCAAGCCAGCAGGCAAGCAAGCCAGCAAGCAAGCAAGCAAGCAAGCAAGCAAGAAAAGAAAGAAAGCAAGAAGAAGAAAGCAAGAAAGAAAGAAAGAAAGAAAGAAAGAAAGAAAGAAAGAAAGAAAAGAAAGAAGAAAGAAAGAAAGAAAGAAAGAAAGAAAGAAGAAAGAAAGAAAGAAGAGAAAGAAAGAAAGAAAGAAAGAAAGAAAGAAAGAAAGAAAAGAAAGAAAGAAAGAAAGAAAGAAAGAAAGGAAAGAAGGAAGGAAAGAAAGAAAGAAAGAAAGAAAGAAAGAAAGAAGGAAGAAAGGAAAGAAAGAAAGAAAAGAAGGAGAGGAAGGGAAGAAGGGAGGGAGGAGGAAGGGAGGAAGGGAGGGAGAAGAGAGGAGGGAGGAGAGAGAAGGAGGGAGGCAGGGAGGGGAGGCAGGAAAAAGGCTTTGTGTTTTTAAAAGTCCTGGAACCAGAGCAGTAGTATAGTGTGTAGGACACTTGCCTTGTAGATGACCAAGCCAGGTTCGACCTCCAGCCCCACTACAGTCATGAGCATCATCAGGAGTGATTCCAGAGTAGAGCCAGGAGTGAGTCCCAAGCACTGTCAGGTGCAGTCCAAGATCAATTTAAAACATCTAACAACAAAACCCCAGCTGCTTAAAGCAAAAGAGATGCATAAGGAAGCAGGCCAGGCTAGAGGGGGAATCAGCTCACTTGGCATGGGGGGAACCAGAAATCCACTCCACGCCCCTCAGGGGAAAGGGGGAAACCATTCAAAGCAGATGGTCTGGGTACAGCTGCATCTCACTGGAGACTGAGCCAGTACCCTGAAATCAGGAACATCAATGGCACACAAATGTGTGTGTGAGAATGTGAGAGAGTGTATGAGCATGTGTATGACAGAGCGGCGTTTGAATTAGTGGGGGGGGTCTGTGCGAGGATATGTGAGCATGTGGTGTCGAGTGCACATACAGAATTAGTGTGCTGTAAGAGTGGGTGAGCATTGTGAGCTTTTTGAGTGTGAGTGTGTGTATGGCACTGTTTCTCTCTGGGTGTCTCTGCATCTCTGGCATCTCTCTGGGTCTTTCTCTTCCCCTCCTACCTCTCCTGCCTTCTGTATGAATGTCTGTGTGTCTCTTCTGCTATCTCTCTGGTCTCTCCTTTCCCACTGTCTGGTCTCTGTGTGTCCACAGCCTCCCCTCTCTCTGTCTCTCTGCTCTCTCTCTGTTTCTCTCTCTCTCTTTCTCTCTGTCTCTGTCTCTCTCTCCCCTAGCTTCCCTCTGTCTCTCTGGGTATCCCTGGTCACTCAGCACACTTCATTGTGTGTGTCTCTCCCTGCCCTGCTGTTCCCTCTTCCTCCCTCTGGGTCCTCTGAATTTTCTTCATGTCCTTTTTCCTCAGTCTGTTCTTAGACATCCATTGTCTTTTGTCTGTATTTATCAGAGATCCTTGTTTCTATGCTTCCTCTAAGACGCCTCAGCATCCCTCTACACACCACTCTTGGCAAACATAATGGTTCACAGCAGCAAGATGACAAAATCACAGAGACAAGGCCCCAGAGGTATTGCTGGGACCAAGATCACATTCCCCAGGGACAAATTTGGTGACCAATTGCTGGTTCCTCCTTGACCCAATCAGTAGTGACAGAAACAGGATAACTGGGCACAACCTGAAGGGATTATTCAAGCAGAAAACACACACATAATCACACACACACACTCACAACACACTCACACACAGTCACACACACTCAGACACATTCACACACAGTCACACATTCACACACACATTCTCTCTCTCTCTCACACACACACACACACTCTGCCTCAGTCCTCAAGACTAGCAGTGGAAATGGTCAATCCAGAAGAAAGTAAAGGATATGAGAGAACTGGGGAGAGGAGGAATCAGATATTAATTTGTCATATAAGTCTCCCACAGGTGTTGCCACACATTACCACAGTGGTTTAAGACAACAAAGATGTATTGTCTTCCATTCTGGAGGTGAGACATTCAAACAGGCCGCCAGTCTGTATCTCCTCAGAAGGCTCGCAGAGTGTATGCATTTATCAGTCTCCTCCAACTTCCAGAGGTAGCTGCATTCCTAGGAATTGTGGCTCAGCCTCCTAGGAGACTAAGAAAGGATTAAGACCTATTCCTCCATCTGCAGTCAGCATCTTAGATCCTCTCCCTCAGTGTCGGCCTCTTAGATCCTCTTCCTCAGCATTGATCTCTTAGATCCTCTCCCTCAGCGTCAGCCTCTTAGATTCTCTGCCTCAGCATCGACCTCTTAGATCCTCTCCCCTCAGCGTCAGCCTCTTAGATTCTCTGCCTCAGCATCAGCCTCTTAGATCCTCTCCCTCAGCATCGGTCTCTTAGATCCTCTCCCCCAGCGAGGCCCAGACCCTCCCGCGGGGCCCAGTCCTCTCCCTCAGCGTAGGTCCTTAGATCCTCTCCCTCAGCGTAGGTCCTTAGATCCTCTCCCTCTGAGTTGGCCTCTTAGATCCTTTCTCTCAGCATAGGCCCTTAGGTCCTCTCCCTCAGGCTTCTGTTTCCATCCTCATTTCTCCCTTTCCTTTTCAAATCAATTTCCCCCATGTTATTGAGGCACTGTGATTTACAATATTGCTAGTAATAGTTCTGTGCACACAGTATTGTGGCATGTCAGATGCACTTGTCACCTTGTCAGGTCAGACACATTGTGTGCAAGAATTTTTCCTGACCTCTGGCATCACAGGCCTATTCTAGAAAGGAAGAAGGAAGGAGCCAGACCTCTACAGGAAAGGAAAGCTACATATTCCTTGCAGGATCTTGTTGGCCAGCAGGAAGATTGGTATGGAATGTTGTCAGTGCTTTACCTGCATCAGCTAAAAGGTTTTACTCTCCTTCATTCTATGAATTGCTCTGATTGATTTTCATAAGTTAAACCATCTTTGCTTTCCAGGATCAAATCCCACGTGATCACAGTACATGATTCTTACCATGCTGATTTCAGTTTGCTCAGATTCTGTTGATATTTTATACAAAATATTAATAAAAGATTATGTCCCACAGGGTTTTTTTGTAGCATCACGTTGGCTTTGATGTCAAGGTTATGATGGTCCTGCTTGTAGAATATTCAGAAGTGTTCCCTCTGCATTTTGGGGAAGAGTTTGAGGAGGTTTAATAGTCTTTTAAAATCTGCTAGAATTCCCCAGTATAAATATTTGATCCAGGGCTTTTCTTTGTTGGAGATGTTTGATTATGGTACCAATAATTATGTGTGGCAAAAAAGAATTAAGGCAAGTTCATAGCACTCCAGAATCCCCAGTATCTTCTATGACAGCTTGAATGATCTTGGTTATTCTGAGCGTATGTTCAGTCACAGAAAATAAAGTGAAAACCCTAGTTTCCACTAGGGGTGGGATGTAATTCATGCTTTGCATGCTGCAACCCCCAATTTGGTCGTGATGATAAAAAACCATATTGTTTATTGTTCTATTCCCTATAATTAATGCACCATCCTTTTTTATAAATTTTAAACTATTTAAATACTTTGTTTTACAAAGTTGCTCACAATATAGTTGTTTCAGGTATTCAATATTTAATGTCAGTCCCATCACCAATATGCTCGAACCTCTACCAATATACCAACTTCCCACTGACACCCCGGAGCTGCTCTCTTAGCAGGCACTAACTAATTTACTTTATATTGCTTATTACAACATAGGTCTAGTAATGGTGCTGCTAAAGTGATGAACTGAAGATTTACTGAACTGTTAGGTGGGAGTGGGCCTTCTGGGTCTTTGTTTTCACTCACTGAGCTTTGTAGGCTTCTATTCAATGTTCCCGTCTCGTGTTCTTATTTCTGCTGGGCTGTCACTCTGGGAAGTTTAGGGCCATTGTGCATCCACATATATGGTTGTTCACTGCTGGGTTTTGGAGTCGGATCAACTGCAGGAGTCACTCTGGGGTCTCTCTGAGATCTGTCCTGAAGCTGGGCTGATTCTCTGGGAGTGGAGAGAGCGTGATGTGGGTAGGTAGAGCACTGGGCCTTCGGCAGGGTGAGGGACTCCATCTGCCCACATCCTGCCCATGGTCCAGATATCCTGGCCCAGTGGTGGTGGGGCCTTCCTGGGAAAGTCAGCTGCCAGCCTCTCTGAGGTCAATCCCGAAGCTGACAGTGGAGGGAGCCGGATATGAGTGGGTGAAGTGTTGGACCTTTGGCAGGGCTGGGACTTGGTCTGCCTCCATCCTGCCTAGGGTCCAGAGAAGTTATCCCAGGCGGGAGCCAGATGTGAGTATCACCAAATAAAATTTTGCTTGTGAAATTATTTTTTCAGCAACTTTCTACTAAATTATATATCCTCCTCCAATGTTTATGAACATCTTTTACCTTAGTTTAGGTGCCTTCAAAAACAGAGGCTACAATAAAAACCCTGAGTACAAGGAATCTATTTGAAAGAGGTCAAAGACACATTGTCAGGTGAACATGCCAAATGGGAGAAATTGTGCAGACAGTTTGGGAGATAATTGAGACCACAGGCTGGGCATTGGGCTAGTGGGAGCCATGGGTGGCCTGAGTGGTGCCAGGCTGACAACACCTCCTTTACTAAACCATATGGGTTTCTCATTCTCAGGGACACAGTCCCAAGTGCACAGCTCTGCTTCTCCATGTCTTCAGTGTGTCTTTGGGTCAGCGAATATTTACCGAAAGCTTGTGTGGACACAGATGTGGCTAAGCTCTCTCCTTAATGGGTGTGACAAAGACAACAGCAAAACAGACAGTGCTTATTGTTCTGAACATATACATATGGAAAATGAGGTGTAGGGGGAATTTTTTGCTCTCTCATTTCCTCAGATTAGGAACAGGAGACCTGGATTCTGGAAAGACAAAACAAGGTGCTCTAGGTGGAGGGTTCAAAGTTTCAGCCCTGGTTCCCTCTTTAGGCCACATCACCAGCTGGAGCCCCAGAATTTCTATAGCACTAATATTCTCTGGGCTTCACTAGTGACTGGGCACTTGCTCCCAGAAGCTCTGGCTAGTTTCCATGATAGCCTCGCTAGCCTTTGTGGGGAGCTTTGTGGCCAGAGTATCTGCTCCCATACCAAGTGAGGAAACTGGCACTCACTTAGCCCCTAGCTTATGGGATCACTTACAGGAGGGAGAAAAGAGAATCTTACGGTATTCCTCCAGGAGCCAGATACCAGTTTTGGGAACAAATCGATTGAACTCTTCAACCTTCCCAGAAGGTAGAATATGCCCATTTCACAGGTAAGGATCTGGAGTCAGTGTGAGTAGTTCAGAGCACAGAGTCAGAGGTGAAGCTGATTCCCAATGTCTTTTTGTGATTTTTTTTACAACGATGTAAAACGATGTGATTTTTTTTTACAACGATGTGTCCAAGTGACGGAACTTCTTTCTTTGCCCCTATACTCATGTCCATCCCAGAGAGAAGAATATTTGCTCCCCAATCAGCTATTGAACCTGTAGGAGACAGCCTGTAGGTGCCCACGAAAACCAGGGGGATCTGGGGGTGCATTTTCTCCAAGGGGACAAGTAAGCAAACCCCCTTTGCACCTGGGAGCTTTTTCTGGAACAGTTGGATTGGGGCCACAAGGAACAAACCAGCTCCGTTTGGCTTTTCTTCCCTTTTCCCTGAGATGTGCTTGGCAATAGCTTGGCTTGTAATTCTCCATCCAGTCCTGCCGCAGCACAGCATGTCCCCACAGACACCAAAGGTCACCAGACAAATGTGTTAGCTCTGGCCAGCTGAGCCCAGAATCTCCTGTGACAGCCTGCAGTTACATCACCAGAACACACAGGTGAACCCATACAGCACCCACGCAGCTGTCCGAGAGCTTAGCTGGCTCCTGCCCCCCCACCCCGGATGTCCCGGAGGCTGCTAACATCCACACTCCACCTCTTCACCCAGTGCATCTCCTTGCTTCGATTATTTCAATGTGGTTCCAAGGAAGATCAGGCTTGAAGAGTCAGTTCCCAGTCGGAGGGTTGTGTGGGAGGGAAGAGAGAGCAAAAACACCCAGACTCCATCCGAGCGCTCCCCAGGACAGGACGGGCCAGAGCAGCCGTGGAGGAGACCACACTCCCCAGGTTCCAGGCTGAGTGTGAGCCGTGAGTACTGCCAGCCGGCCACATGTTCTCAGCCATTCTCAGCCTCCAAGCACTGCTTGTTGAAAATGACATTGTATCACTTCACTTGTCTTCCCGTTGTTCATGGATTTGCTCGAGCTGGCGCCAGTAATGTCTCCATTCGCTGGGAATGAGGTCCATTATTGTTACTGTTTTTGGCATATTGAATACACCACAGGTAGCATGCTAGGCTCTGTTGTGGCTCTGGGTTCATCACAGGGGGCCCAGTTTTTTTTTTTTTTCTTTTTTTTTTTTTTTTTTTTTGCTTTTTGGGTCACACCCAGCAATGCTCAGGGGTTTCTCCTGGCTCTGCACTCAGGAATTACTCCTGGTGATGCTCGGGGGACCATATGGGATGCCGGGATTGAACCCCAGCCAGCATGGGCCAGCCGCATGCAAGGCAACGCCCTACCCGCTTGGCTATCGCTCCAGCAAGGGCCCAGTCTTTTTCTATATCAGACCATCCACCATCCGGGGCCCATGAGGCAGAGCTCTAGGTGTAGACAAGCCTGTTTCCTGTCTGCCACCTGCTGATGCAACTGGGCACTGCAGTCACACTTGTAACACCTTGAGGGGCAGAAGAAATTGCCATTGATTTAGGGCAATTTGTGCTGTGTTGGGGAGTCTCTCCTTGAGAAATGAAGCTAGCTCAGAAGGGGGGTGTGGATGGAGATATTCTCTGTCTGCAGTGGTCCAACATACCTGTTTGGGGTCACTGCCAACCCCCACCCTCCCTTGCAACACCTTGTCTTGTCTTGTCTTTTGGGATCTAGAACTCAGGGTTCCAAAGTTGACTCCTCTAAGCCAATTCTGGAAAAACATCCACAACAGGAACTCTGTTTAAGTTCCACCTGCTCTAAGCCGGGGACTTGAATTCTGTATGTCTGATGCTTCCATGTCCAGGATGCTGCTGGCTGAGACCCAGAGCCCATCCCACTGACAGTCTTGGATCCACAGACCAGGATGTGGGAGACATAAACAGGCCTTGACTGAACACCCGCTGCCCCCGGCTTGTGACTCTCTTTCACCCCTCATGGACCTCCCCAGGAGGATTTCATTTCCTTTTCAGCAGATAAGAGCTAACTAGGCAGGTTGCTCCAGGATGTATAGGAAGTTTAGCACTGGGGTACTTCATGTTAGCATCTTGCTGCCCAACTCTGGACTTCCTTGGGGTTAGCTGGGGCAGCAGCTGGAGGAGCCCAGGGTGAAGAGAGAGGGAGGAGCTGTGAGTGCCAGGCAAGTGCCAGGCCTGCTCGGCTGTGACTCCTTCCCAGGCACTGGGCATGCTCTGGGCCATCTTTATGGGGTGGGGGCGTGGACAGTACCATGGGTAGGGTGCTTGCATTGCACATAGCTGACACAGGTTGTTTCCAGCACTGCATACAGTCCAAATAGTCACACGGCACCCTCGGCTCCTAAAGACATCAGCCCCACTCCAGAGTTTTCACCCAACCTGAGAGTTGGCATGGCCCGGCCCAAGGACCTGGAGGCAGCTGCTCTCAGGACAGGCCCTGGTGCCAATCTGAGAGGTCAAGCAGGGTTCAGGCCTAGGACCGGGAACCCACACGGCAGCAGGTAACTGAGGAGAGTTTATACAGGGCTGCCTAGGAGCACACTGCCTGCAGACAGGGTGAAACCTAGTGCTGGTTATCACCAGCCTGGGGAGGGTCAGACGGGGCAGGAGCGGTAGACACAGAACTCAGGAGAGCTGCAGTATAGGGGGTGGGGGCTGGGTAACGGACACAGGGCAGAGACTCTTCCTGCTTCATGTACCGCAGCCTCCCACAGCACTGAGGTCCCTGCAGGTTAGCGCTCCGGGGCAGGGCTGGTGTTTCACCTGGGAGAGGTGTGCTGGGTAAGGGGAACTGCAGGGGTACCTGCCCTCACCTGCCCCTTCCCTTTCTCCGCTGCAGCCCAGCTCACGGCTTTACCTAGCTGTCACTGCGCCCGGCTTGGTTTCCTCTCCACCCCGGCCTCTTCTCACAACTCCCCATTTTGAGCCTGGGAGGTCGTTTGAAAGGTGTCGGCTGCCAAATTGCCTCGGAGTGAGCACAGAGAACACAGAGCAGGCCAGGTGTCTGCACTTCCTGTGCCTTCTGTCCCACCTGCCATCACCAGCAGTGGGCACAGAAGGCACAGGGCCATGACCTGCAGAGACTTTCGCCAGACTTCTTTCCCTGGCACTGAGCTGGAGTACCCATAAGGGCACATGCCACTTGGTTTTTCTCAGGAAATTTTATATATATATATATATATATATATATATATATTATTTTGTCGAAGTTAGAAGAATTAAGAACTTTTTAAAATTTGCTTGGAGGTCAGAGCAGTAGTCCAGTGAGGAGGGCATTTGACTTGCACGCAGCTGACCCAGGTTCTATCCCCAGCTGTCGGGGAAGCTGCTGGGGTCTCCAAAAGTGCCAGGAAGCGAGTTCCCTTCTTTTTTTTTCAGTTTTAAAATGCTTTACTTATCACAGGTTCAGGCATACAAATCAGCAATAGGAAAAACCCGGTGCTTAGAATTCCCAGCTAGAACACCAGCCACATGTGGGCCAAGATGGGGGCCACCAAGTGTTAAGGCCCTGTAAAGAGGAGACAAAGACAAGACTCCCAAGAAGAGTGCAAGCCCAAAAAGAGAGCCCAAAAGAGAGTGAGAGAGGAAGCATGCTAGTTTTATACCCCTGCAACTTAGATCTCCCTCCCACTATTATGGGAAGCAGGGAGGGTCAAATGCCCTCAGGTAAGTTCTCCCAGCACCTCACCTAGGCCCTTTTATATGCTAATATCTTGAGCCAAGATCTGCCTGGAATTGCCTTTTATAGGGTAAGAGAAGGGGGGTTTTGAGATGGCAAGCTTCTGTACCAAAGACTATACTAATGCCAGTTAAATATTTCTCCAAGCCTTCCCAAGAGTCTCCTCTACTTCATAGTAGTTTTGTATTTTAGTTGCCTTTGAGTTATCAGGGAGCCATGCTTGCTTGCTTGCTTGGAGGCAAACAGCATTTCTCTCTGGTCTAATTACTTAGAGATCCAACGTGGCCAGGCAAATATGCTGGTAAGATCTAGCTAGTCCCACGATGATTGTGGTAGCATGCGAGAATATTTATACCAGCCAGTACAGAACACATGGTCAGATAAACTGCCACATTTAGACTACCCCCTATCTATGAAGTGACCTGCAGGAGGCAATCCAGGGCAGATGCAGAGGTGTCCTGCAACACCCAGCATCCAATATGATTCCCCAAGTACAGCCAGAAGTAATTCCTGACTGCAGAGCCAGAAATAACCCCTAAGCATCGCCAGGTGTGATTCCCCCAACAAACAAACAAACAAACAAACAAACAAACAAACAAATAAAATTAGGTTGCTGGGTTTTGGGGCCATACCCAGCAATGCTCAGGGATTTACTACTGGGTCTGCTTTCAGGGATCATTTCTGGCAGGGCTTGGTGGACCACCTGAGTGCCAAGGATCAAACTTGGGTTGGCCACATTCAAGACAAGTGCTCTACCTGCAATACTATTGTTCTGGCCCCAATTAACATTTTAATGGGAAAATCTGAATAGGGTTATACAAGTGTTTATCCTAAGAAACAGAATATTATCTTCACATAAAAATTATATACATATATGTGTGTGTGTATACACACACATATATATACACATATATGTATATATACACACATATACACATATGTATATAATTTACATATATACATATATATGTACATATGTATATGTGTATATATATATATGTATATATATATACAGGTACATATATATATACCTTCTCCTTGCTGCTCCACCATTTTAGGTTTTTCTTTTTTTTATTTTCTCTTCCTTTTTTTTTTGCTTTTTTGGGTCACACCCGGCAATGCTCAGGGGTTTCTCCTGGCTCTGCACTCAGGAATTACTCCCGGCAGTGCTCGGGAGGACCATATGGGATGCCGGGGATCGAACCCTGGCCGGCCTGGGCCGCCACGCAAGGCAAACGCCCTACCCCCTGGGCTATCGCTCCGGCCCCCATTTTAGGTTTTTCTATTTGGGTCTATTTACACTGGGACCTTTTGGCTTCTTGAATATGGATGCCTGTAATCTTCAACTCTTTGAAATCCTTTTTTTTTTTTGTCGTTGTTGTTGGGGAGGGGTGGGTCACACCCAGGGATGCTCAGGGGTTACTCCTGGCTCTACAGTTAGGAATTACTTCTGGCAGTGTTCATGGGACCATACAGGATATCTGGGATGAATCCTTGGTTGATGGCATGCAAGGCAAAAGCCCTCCGGACTATCACTCCCACCTTCTCTTAGAAATTCTTAGCTGTGGTTTAGATATTGATTCTTCATCAAATTCATCTTTCTGTTCTTCAGGGATTCTGATGATTCTGATATTGTTCCTCTTGTATTCATCCTCCACGCCTCTGGCCCAGGGTCCCTTTAATTTCAGGCTTTTCCTTCTGTTATTTTCTAGAGGTTTCCTTCATCTCATCTTGGAGCTCCGTAATCTTTTCCTCAGCTGCTGTTTTCCTGATGACGCGACCCTTTATTGGCTTCTCCTATCCCTACCATGGCCTTCATTTCTGTCATTTCTGAGGTAATCTCCTCATTTTAGCTCTCATACTCGTGCGTTGCTGACTCCCTGTGCCTTATTCCTGTGAGCTCATTCAACATCCTCAGTGCTGTGTCATCAAGTCATCCTCTGAGAGTTTACAGAGCTGACGGAGTCTTCAGTGTCATTGTTTACACTTACTGGGCTTGGTGAACTTCAGTAGGTCTTGTCAGAGGGTTTGCCGTGCTCCTGCTGTGCCAAGGGTGAATGAATCTTTGTAGTTTAGCCCCTAGGAATTAGGCTGGAAGTTGTTCTTTTCCTTCTCCCAGGGAATAATTTTTTAAGTATTTTATTATACCACCATGAGATATACAATTGCAAAGATGTTCATGTTTGGGTTTCGGTCATACAGTGTTCCAGCACCCATCCCTCCACCAGTGCCCATCTCCTACCACCAACGCTCCCGATTCCCTCCCCTTCCCCCAGCATGCCTCCATGGCAGGTTCTTTATTTCTTTCCCTTTCTCTCTATCTCTTTCTCTTTTCCTTCCCTTCCAGATTGTGGATTACAGAACATACATTAAAGGGTTGTCATGTGTATCTTTTTGCCTATATTTAATGATCAGTTCTAGGTTGGTATTAGCACTTTCGACAATTGTTAGCACACTGTTCCATTTTCTGTCTTACCTAGCCTCTGACTCCCACACATTTGTGATCATTTCCACCTTTGACAAGACCTCCTGATACATGTTTCACTTGACCTTGGATATTAATATCATAATATGTGCATATATATATTTATGTCATGCAAATAAATGCATTCATTCTATATCTGTCTCTCTCCTTCTGGCTAATTTTACTCAACATGATCCTCTCCATGTCCATCCATTCATAGGCAAATTTCATAACTTCATTTTTTCCTAACAGCTGCATAGTATCCAGGGAATAATTTTTAAGTCATATTTGAAATGCAATTCTGACCCCCCAGGACCACTTTCCTAGCTACTGCTGCTAAAGAATCAAAGGCCGGCAGGGCAGGAGCAATAGTACAGCAGAGAGGGTATTTGCCTTGCATGTGACCAACCTGCATTCAATCCCCAGCATCCCATAAGGTCCTGAGCACCTCCAGGAATAATTCCTGAGTGCAGAGCTGGGAGTAACTGAGTGTTACTCCTAAAAAGCCAAAAAGGAATAAATATATAAATAAATAGATGATAGATACATAGATGATAGAGAGAGGGAAATAAAGAGATAGAGAGAGATAGAGATAGAGATAGATAGATAGACAGACAGACAGACAGACAGACAGACAGACAGACAGACAGACAGACAGATAGACAGACAGATAGATAGATAGATAGATAGATAGATAGATAGATAGATAGATAGATAGATAGATAGATAGATAGATAGATAGATAGATAGACAGAACCAAAGGATGCAGATGGCTCCTATATTGCCTCCTTGCTGACCTCCAGTGCTCAGGTTCTTCCCCAGGCCAGGGGCTTCCAGGAGCTCTATTGGAGGGAAGGGAAGTGGAGGCTCCAACAAGGGGAGCAAGCTAAGGTTGGGATACTGTCCCTGTGTAAGTCAGGGTATAATCCAGTCCTTCCTCCCTTCTGAGTGTCAGCCGTGGATCCCAATCAAGGGACCTGCCCTGGAAGGTCCCCACAGGCCCCACAAAGCAAACAAGATGAAAAAAATCCTTATTATGAATCTTGCTTGCTCCAGTTCAGTACTCTTCCTACCCCCACAAATCCCCATGAGATATTCCAATAGTACTTGGCCACATTGGATCAACCATAATGTAATCAATTCTCCTAGTTCAAAGAGACAAGCCAGTGTGCCTCTAAGCAAACTGATGTGTCTCTGAATCTAAAGGATAATGCCAAAATGAATTGTTCTGATGGATTTTGGACCTTAGTGGGATCTAGAGTCTGGAATCAGTTGGCTATATATTCACGGTAAGAAGTATTAATGCCTTTCTCTACAAACAACATTCTGAACTGCTTTCTGGTTCAGAAATACAGCCCTTCCCGCTCCGCTAGGGAGACTGTATCTAAGGGAGTAAGCTCTGACATTTGTGAAGCTTAAGCCACAGGGCCCACCTGAAGTTCTGCACTTCAATATGGTCATTTACCTGGTTTCCTTTCCAGATAGCCCAGCCCAAAATGGGCTGGGCTGGAAGTTTTTAGCAGAATTCTATCAATAAAATAAGCCTAGAGAAAGGAGAAAGGGCTTTTGGGCCATTTTGGCTTCCTCGCTGATTAGGCTCTCTGCCCATTTATATGGGGCCTAAGCTTGTGGTAGCAGCCATATTGGCTGAGAACCCTAAACCTACATGTGGCCTGGGCCCAGCTAGGAACTTAAAGTTTGGGGTTTTCCTGTTATTAAATTGTATGCCAGAACCTGTGTGAGTAAAAGCTTTTTGGAATTTTGTTGGATTCAAAAGCTTTTATCCACCAGCCACCAATCCCCTGGGACAGAAGGGGATTTTTGTCCTGCTACCCAATTTTGTTGGGAAACCCAGGGTTCTATGACACAATCATAGGCTAACATGCAAAGTGTCTCTGTGTGAGGTGCACATGTCAGCCAGCCCTTCATGCGTTTTATTTGTAGCCAAACTCAGAGTAGAATGAGCACTTGTTTAACTGGATGTAGCCATGGGCAACACCCAGGTAGTTATAGTTATTGGTGGTTGTGAGTCAACCACCAATAATGTTCAAATATAATGTTCAAATACTGTTGGATGACATGCCCTAATGAGCTCCTGGTCTCTGCCAGCCCAGATCATTAGCATGTGTTAAGAGTCAGCTGTATTCTTTTTTTTTTATTTTTTTATTTTTACAGTTACAAAGATATACAATTAAAAAGTTCATATTTGGGTTTTGGTCATACAGTGTTCCAGCAGCCATCCCACCACCAGTGCCCATCTCCCACCACCAATGTCCCCAGTTCCCTCCCCTCCTGCAGCCCTCCTCCATGGCAGGTTCTTTATTTCTTTCCATTTCTCTCTCTTTCTCTTTTCCTTCCCCCAGACTATGGATTACATAACATACATTAAAGGGTTGTCATGTGTATCTTTTTGCCTCTATTTAATGCTCAGTTCTATGTTGGCATTAGTACAATTGTTAGCACACTATTCCATTGGTGGAAATTATCACAAGATTGTGGGAGTCAGAGGCTAGGTAAGAGTCAGCTGTATTCTGCCTTGGGAAGATCTCATACAAATCACAATGGAAGATAGGGGGCAAGAAGACTGAATTTGTGACTCTCTGAATGAGAGAATATTCTTACCATGAATTCTGTGTTAGCTGGTCAAAGTATCTCATCTCATAACTCCCACAGGTCCCCACGAGGGAACATGTACATGTAGAGTTTTACCAGGATGACCCAGGATGCATTTGAATCCAACCTTTAGTAAATAGCCTTGCTAGATCAAAGAAAAATGCTGAGTTTGCCTCCTGGCAAGTGAACATAACTTTCATTAATTCTAAAGGCAGAGCACCCAGAACTACCCTGGAGTAAGGAACAGGACCTCATGGAAGTTTGGAGAAATACATATCTGGCTGCAGGATCACTTGATCACTTGATATCCCATTATTCATCGATTTGCTCAAGCAGGCGCCAGTAACATTTCCATTTGACCCTATTATGTGCCAGTGTAGCCCAATGGCATCTGGTTGCTTCAGGAGTACTGTAGGATATTCATTGTATAAAATGTTGGGGAACACTGCTGCTGAGCTGGAGCACAGCTGCATTTCCCAACAATATTAGGGAGCAGAAACAAATCCCCTTCTTCCCCAAGGGGACTAGCAGCTGGAAGACAGATAAAGGCTCACGAATTCAGCAGATTTCCAAACAGCTTTACTTATACAAGTTCTGGCAGTACAACCAAAGGACAGGAAAACTCCAAACTTCCAATTTCTAGCTGGACCCGGACGTGTTCAGGTTAGAATCCTCAAGCTACTAGACCCTGAACCATGTGCACCAGTCAGAGGTCAAACCCAAACTGGAAGAAGATGGCAATGGCTCCTTCTTCTTCCTTCTCACTTCTTTCATTGTCAGCAGCCCATCAAGGACTTCCAGACCAGCCCATCATAGGCTGGGCTTTCTAGGGACAAAGGACAGGTATATTCCTTAAGAGTCTGGAGGCCGGAGTGATAACACAGATGGTTAGGGCATTTTCCTTGCATGTGGCTGGCCCAGGATTGATCCCCAGAATCCCAAGATTGATCCCCAGAATCCTGGTGGTCCTCTGAGCACCACCAGGAGTAATTCATGAATGAAGAGCCAGGAGTAACCCCCTGAGGATCAGCAGGTGTGACCCAAAAAGAAAAAAAATATAAAAAGAGTTCAGGGCCTGCCTTTCTACATGGGCCAAAGACCATATAGAAATGTAAATCTTCAGGTGAGCCCCTGGTCCAAGCTTAACAAATGCTAATATGCCAGAGCTGACTTCCTACTATACGAAACTCCCTTACAAAGGGGAGGGGGCAACATCTCTGAACCAGAAAGCATCTCAGAGTATAATTTATAGATGAAAGCATAATATAGCATATCATGAATATACAGCCAGCCAATTCCAGCAAATCTCTAAACCTCCACTAACGTCCATAATCTGTCAGAATAATTCACTTTTGCCTTTAGCCCACAGAGACACGTTCATTTGCCCGGAGATGAACTAGCATGTCTCTTTGAACTATTAGGACTGATTACATTATGCATTATGGTTGAGGTGCCAAGTGTTCTTTTTGGAATAACTACACGTGTGTCCCCCTTGGGGACCCATGGGGGGGGGTAAAAAGCATTGTACTGGAGCTAGCCTAGACTCATGATAAGAATATTTTTCCATATAAAGTAATAACATCAAATATATTTTCCAATTCTGTCCACACTTGTATTGTCTGGAGATTCCTAAGGGCAGGAAGCAGCTCTTAACACATGCTAAGAGTTAGCAGGAGCCTAGCGCTCATTAGGGGATGTCCTCCAACAATAAAATATACACTTTTGTATTAAATACCCATGTATTATTTAATAATAATAATAATACATGTATTATTTAATATTATTTAATAATATTATTAAACACCCATGTATTAAATCCTGAGCTGCTCAGGTATGTTGCCTCCTCCCCACGGTGTGTTGTAAGGGACTTTGAAAGGCAGAAAGTCAGCTCTGGCAAATTAGCATTTGTTAGTCCTGGGCCAGGGGTAATACCTGGAGATTTGCATTTGTGTGTGTATCTTTGGGCCCATGTGAGAAGGCAGGCCCTGATCTCATGGAGAGGAAACCTGTCCTTTGTTCCTAGAAAACCCAGCCCATGAAGGGCTGGATAGAAACTTTTAGTGGGCTTGGTGAATATAAAAGATGCATGGAAGAAGAAGAAGTGTCTATCTTGGCTTAGGATCCTGACCTGAGCACATGGTCTGGGTCTGGTTAGGAATTGGAAGTTTGGGGTTCTCCTGGCCTTGGATTGTTTACCAGAGTTTGTTTAAGTAAAGCTTTTTGGAACTGTGCTGAACTCGTGGTTTATCCACCAGCTGCCAGTTCTTAAGGTAGAAGGGAATTTGTTCTCTGATTTTGTCAGGGACCCCAGCAACTCCCCATCATCGGCCTGACCCAAGTGGTCACACTGGTTGGTGGTTGTGAGTCTTACTGTTCACATACTCCCTTGTATGCTTCTGTTCAAAAGCCTAGAACCTCAGAGAAGGGTGTCTGGTCTTGAGTAACAGCTGGACACCTTCAGGAATCTGATGGTTCTCAGGCCTCTTTGATGGGTGGTGGGGTGGACTTATCCTCTCTGTCTCTTTTTTTTCAATTTGAAAACAGCTGTGTATTAACTGGCCAGATTACCAAAATATGGTATTATTTTTAAGTATGAATACCTTAGTTCATCTGTCCAATGACTTGGTTGATATGGTTTTCTCTGCTGCCTTCTACAAAATGTGTGGTCTTTTTCCTTCATCCTGCTAACATGAAAGTGGATTTTCCTGTGCCTTGTGGGTTCTTGAGAATTATATGAAAGATTTGCATATAAAGATTGGAAGTTAGTTTATTGTACAGATGGTTCCAAGTCCCTCCCCAGATGTCTAGACCTCTCTGTTACCCGTGATTGACATCCTGGACCTGGCGCTCCGCCTCCTCAACCTGCTCTAACATCCCACCCCAAAGAGAGGATAATTTGCAGGACCAGAAGAAGTCTGCCTATTTGAAGTGCTTTCCAACAATATAGAGCTCATGAATCAGAGCCTCCTTGCAGACGATGCTGCATTTACCAAGAGTTGAGTTTAACAAAGGTGCCATTGACGACATCGTGAAGGCGGAGAAGCTGCGGACCTTTCAGACCTGGGGCCACACCAATGACACCCTGATTCTGAGACAAAACCCATTTGGGCCGCGGAACATAAACGCTGCCAGTTTTTTCGCCATCCTGGTCACGCACATCTCTCTGTCCTGCCCATCTGCCTAGATTCCTGTGACGATGCTGCTCTTTTTCCTAGATCATCGCCCTCCTCACCTTTCTTTTTCTTTTGTTTTTCTTTTTGGGTCACACCCAGGCAACGCTCCGGGGTTACTCCTGGCTCTTTGCTCAGGAATTACTGCTGGCGGTGCTTGGGGGACCATATGGGATGCTGAGGATCGAATCTGGGTCTGCCGCATGCAAGGCAAACATCCTACCCACTGGGCTATCGCTCCGGCTCCCTCCTCAGCTTTCAAAGCATCTTTTAGCAAACTTCTTTTCAGGTATTTAATCTCCAGCTCTGTAAAATCCTTCCACTTTTCTTCAGGGCTTCTGGCACATCAGGAAGCTTCTTTTTCTTCTCTTCAGTTGCTGCTGCAAGCTTAGCAAGAACTTTCTTTTTATTCCTTTCTGCGCCTCCATGGTTCCAGTTGGAAAAGAGGCTGAAAAGAAAAAAAAAGAAAAAAAACCTTCTTTATCTTCTCTCCATGCTGGGGCTGGTTTCTCCTGGCTTGCTCCCTCCATGCTGTCCAGAATGCTTCAGAGGCTCTACAGGCTCGGAGGACAGGTCTGTGGGTGGGTCTGATGCCAGTGGGGTGCACCAGGTGACTTGTGTGACCTGGGGAGGAAAGAAAAGCAGCCGCAAGAAAATCTACCCCTTCCTCTCCATCCATCTCTGGAACGCAGGGGACGCCTGGGGAAATCTAGGGCTGTGAGAGTCTGCTGTGAGCTGTGCTCCTTGCAGGAAGGAATCAGTCCTAGACTGACCCAGCGTTTAAGGCTCCTCATTTTCCCTCACAGAAAAGAATTTCAGGAGGAGATTAGCAGTTTAGTGAGGACAGATTTCGTTAGGAAGTCCTGAGGAAGTGAGGCTCGTGTGTGTGTGGGGGATTGAGGATGTCTCAAGAGAGGGTATGTAGGCACGTAGGCTTCTCCAGAGTGGGAGAAAGCCTCAGTACACATCCGAGTGTTAGAGCCTGAAAGTATAAAAGTACACATCTCAAGAGGGGAGATGCAGGCAACGTGCTCCGCACAAAACAGCTCAAGAGCGGAGACGTGCTCAGCAGCCCGGGGAACACGTGAGCCCAGAAGACTCATGCCGCACATGCGCACTCTTCTTTGTTCCAAGTTGGCTTTCGTAGGGATTGCCCCAACCTGCCCTGCACGGGGGCTTTCTACCTAGGTAGGAGTCCATTGCTAGGGTGTTGTCAAGAGGAAGAGTTGGGAGCAGTTGATGGTCCTCTCTGGTAGCCCTTTCCTGGCCTTCCTTCCTGCTGAAGTTACTCTCAGAGAGCTGCGAGGTAATGGCTTTATCCTCTAGCTCCCGTGTCCCAAGGCGGGCCCTGGCACCTTAGGGCTAGTTGGTTTTATTAGTCTCAAGCACTCATTGCCCTGGAGAGCCCTATCCCTATCTGCCTGCATGCTACCTGCTCAGGTCTATAGATGAGTCTGCAGACAGGCCTGTGGTGGAGAGGTCTGTGGTGGTCCATGGACAGGTCTTTAGGACCCCCCACAGGGGCTTTCCTCTTGTAACCACAGCCAGACCCCAGCCTGCACCCTTCCAACCTCTTCCTGCCCCAGGACCAACTTCCACATTCATGCCTCAGCTTAGTTCTCCCCAAGCTCCACCATGGGGCAGTGGGGACGGAATCCCGCCCCACGGCTTCCACTCTCTCCCGGGGCCACATCCACCTTCAGGGACATGCTTTCATTGTCATTTGGGGCAATGGGTGGGCTACAGAGATCCCTGGTGCTGACAGGATATGCCCCTCACTCCCAGAAGGCACTTCTGCCTTCCACACACCTGTGACCTGCCCCTCTCCTCTGAAGTCACCCTCTCCCAAAGTCACCCATGCTCACAGGTCCCGCCCTGCCCTGCCTGCTGGCATATGTGCTGTTCCCACACCCGGTCTCTGGCCTCAGCAACTCCAGGGCTCTACACCCAGTGCTCAAGCTTTCAGGTATATGAGCTCGTTCCTCTAGACCCAGAATTTGGAGCTCAGCTCCTGACCAGTCTCACTTAATGTTGTTTCCCTGGGCAGGTTCCTGTGATCTCCTGGCTCATCACACACACACACACACACACACACACACACACACACACACACACACACACACACACACACACACACACACACACGGCACTCAGGGAGGACTTGGGGAAAGACTCTGACAGAGGCTCAGAGCAGGCCTTGTGAGTGTCTGCTGGAAGCGCCTGTAGGAGAGGAACAGCTGAGGCTAGACTGCACGGCCATGCTCACCGCCAGAGAGGCTGCACCTTTCTGTCCAGGGCAGGACTCCGGCCTCACCAGGGGGAGGGAGACCCAGCAGGGCAGAGGTGGGTTGACCAGGCTTTTCTGTTTTTAACTGAGTTACTGTGAGATACACAGTCACAACATTGTTAGTAACTGAGTTTCAGGTGTACAATGTTCAGGCACCCTTCCCAAGTGCTTGTTTTCCCTCTGTTTCCCTCCACCGATATCCCACCCACAGCCTGCATCTACGGCAGACGCTTTTCTTTCTTCCTTTTTAGGCACTGTGGTTTGAAAAGCTGCTTCTGAAAGTCTGTCATGCATATCGCTTTACCTCCTTTCAGCACTCAGTTCTTGTCCAGAGTGATCCAGAATGATCGTTTCCCACTATCATTGTCATAGGTCCCTTCTCTGTCCTAAATGCACTCCCCACAATATGTGGCAGGCTTCCGACCATGAACCAGTCCTCTTGGTCCTCATTTCTACTATCTTTGGGTATTATTCTGATATATATAAAATATATCTTATAATATGTATTATATAATAATATGATATAATAATATAATAATATGATAACACATATATCATACTGTGCAGTATAATATATTAGTAATTATATATTATATAGTAATATGTATTTGATATAGTATATATAATTACTAATATGTATTATACTGTACAGTATGATATATGTGTGTATATATACATATATATAAAATGGGTAAGATTATTCTATGTCTGTCTATATCTGTCCTCTCCTTCTGACTGATTTCACACAACATGATACTCTCCATATCCACCCATGTATTAGCAAGTTTCATGACTTCGTTTTTCTAATGGCTGTGTAGTGTTGTGTTGTGTAGATGGACCATAGCTTCTTTATCCACTGATCATGGGCACTTGGGTTGTTTCGAGATTCTGACTACTGTGAATCGTGCTGCAATGAACATAGAAGTGCAGATGCTTTTTTCTGCATTGTTACTGTGCTTTTAGTATGCCCCTCTGACCTCTGGAGCAAGAATAGGCTGCTCGGAGGAGAACATGAGCAGGGATACCACAAGAGTGTTTCAAGGCTGGGATGCAGAGCCTACGGGCCAGAACCAAGAGTCAGATCCTTACACAGAACAGAGCAAGGTGGAAGGGTGGGTGCTGGCAGGGTGTGGGGTTCAGATGTGGAGCACATGCCTCACCTCAACTTATCCCCAGCCTCAGGTGCCCCTGGCACCACCAGGCATAGTCCTGCGGCCCCCAAGCACCACTGGCTGGGGTGAGCCCCATTTTAAAAGGCTGAGGGCTAACATCTGGGTGAGCAGGCCTGGGGATAAAGATCCAATGTTGAGTGAAATTAGTCAGAAGGAAAGAGAGAGACATAGAATGACTGCATTTATTTGCATGACATAAATATATCAGGTGGTCTTACCAAAAGTGGAAATTACCGCAAACGTGAAGGAGTCAGAGGTTAGGTAAGACAGAGAAGGGAACATGTGTGAATGAATATTGAAAGGGCTGATACCAACATAGAACTGAGCATTAAATATAGGCCAAAAAAATGCACAGGATGGCTTCCAAGTGTATGTAGTGCAACCCACAATGTGTAGGATAAGGAAGGGAGAGAGAGGGAGAAAAAAGAGATAAAGAACCTGCCATTTAGGCAGGCTATGGGAGGGGGAGGGAATTGGGGACATTGGTGGTGGGAAATGAACACTGGTGGAGGCGGGTGCTGGAACACTATGTGACTGAAACCTCCAAACATGAAAGACGTTGTAATTGTATATCTCACGGTGGTATAATAAAATGTTTAATTAAAAAAAAAAAAGATCCAGCAGCAAACTGCTGGGGTTCAAGTGTCCCACAGGGTCCCCAATCAGCTGTGGCGCCAGCAAGCAAGGTGACAAGCTTGTGTATCTTCCTGGGTCTAAGTTTTCCAATAAAAATAATTCTTTAGGGCCGGAGCGATAGTCCAGCGGGTAGGGCGTTTGCCTTGCACGCGGCCGGCCTGTGCCGGCCTGGGTTCGATCCCCGGCATCCCATATGGTCCCCTGAGCACCGCCAGGAGTGATTCCTGAGTGCAGAGCCAGGAGTAGCCCCTGAGCATTGCCGGGTGTGGCCCAAAAAGCAAAAAAAAAAAATAATAATAATAATTCTTTAAAGAAATAACGACTACAACGGTATCAGCTCTGGGAGAGACTGGCTAGTGGACTTCTGCAGGCCTAGTTCTAATTTGTTTTCACTTTTGTTGAGTTATAAATGGCAACGATTATAAGAGATCTAAAGTCTACATTGTGCTTGACATATATAGATTTGGCTATGATAAAGAGGCTTAGACCTGTGGGGGACAGGAAGTGGGTCCTGGGAGTGGGAACTCTTACACCCAGCTCTGCTCTCTCTGCTCCTGCTCTGGAGACTCAGGCCTCTCAGCCAGTCCTCTGAGCCTCACGTCCAGCTCTCAGGCATCTTTATTGTTCCCCCTTCCCACTCTCTCTCTCTGCTGCCTGGAATGGAACAAGAATAGCCTGTTTGTCCTTATACATTATGTTCCACATTGGCACCTGGCTGACTTGTTTTCCTTCAGGGAGAACTCTTTGCCCAGTGGAGTTGATGTGGCCCACAGTGGCACTCTGGGTTTTCTTCTGCTTCTAATTGCCTGAATTGAGGACCTCTAAATAGTCTCTTTGAAAATTGCCTCTCGCCTTGCCATTTGCATAGGCCACTTATTCAGTCTTCTGGCGCTTTGTCTAGCAGCTTCCCCAGAACCACCTGCACAACAGCCGTGGTGTTACAGAAGTAAAGGAGAGGCAGGGGCTGCTGACAGAGACTGGGCAGCAAGGAACAGTGTCCAGCCTACGGGACCAGGCAGACCCCAGCCCTGAGCTGAAGTTCATCCTAAACTCTGCTAAATGTGGCTTGAGTGGGGCCAGATTCACCTCTGAGAGGCCTTTTGCTCCCTCTTTGCCCACCCCCACCCAAAGGTTTGTGGTTGGGACAGGTGGGGGGGGGTGGAGGGCGTTTATCCCCTGTTCTTCCTGGAAAGTGAGCACATGACAACACAACCCCTGCTTTTCTTGAAAGGCTTGTACCCAATCAGGCCTGTCAAGTGTCCAAGCATTTCAGAGAACAGCAGAACAGAAAATACCAACCTGCAGATGCCCGATTATCATCATTATTATTATTAGTACCCTGAAAAGGCGATAATCGCTATGGCCTACTTTGGGGAGCTATTGTAACCAATGGCCTCCCAGGGCTTTGAAAAATATGAGTGTTGAGTGGGAGGCAGGATAATGCTGAGTTGAGCGGGCCCCATGTGTGTTTAAGGCTCTTATCCGCTTTCCTGCACCTTGGCCAAGGGCCTCACAAGCCTAGAGGGTGGGAGTGGCCCAAATGCCCCACGCAGTTCCCCAGTGCTGATTTTGCAAGGGGGTCAGGAGCAGAAACCAGATTCCCTGTGGCTGAAGGAAAATGGAACCTTTTTTTTTTTTTAATGATTTTTTGGATCTCACTTGGTGGTACACACGCCTTACTCCTGGCTCAAAGCTTGAGGATCACTCCTGATGGGGCTCGGGGGGACCACACGGGTGCTGAAGATTGAACCCAGGTTGGCTGCATTCAAGGCAAGCAGCCAGCCCTCTGTACTATCAGTCTGGCCCCCAAATGGTCTGAACACGGTGCCAGAATATGGTCATTTTCTCTTTGAGATGCTCCGGATCAGAGGGTGAAACGGCACCAGAACCTTCAGTCCTTGGTCAGCTCTTCTCCTTCCTCTTTCCCAAGAGCCATTACAAAGTCACTTAGAAAAAAGTATTAAATGCAACAATTAAATAGCCAAGACAGGAAAGATGAGAAATGACTCTGGACTACTCAAAAAGTTTCATTTTGGGGGCTGGAGCGATAGCCCAGCGGGTAGGGCATTTGCCTTGCATGCGGCTGGCCTGTGCCAGCCTGGGTTCGATCCCGGCATCCCATATGGTCCCCGAGCACCGCCAGGAGTAATTCCTGAGTGCAGAGCCAGGAGTAACCCCTGAGCATCACCGGGTGTGACCCAAAAAAACAAAAAAAAAAAAAGTTTCATTTTATTTTGTCATAAGGAAACTAAAGGCCCCCAGGTGTCCCGCCCAGGTCTGTCCGTCCTTCCTCGGAGCCCACATGCCAGTGGACACTCTCCATGCTTCGTGCTCTTTCTCCTGCGTAGGCTAACAGGACCTCATGCTGTGCCACATGTCTGTAACCTTCCTCCGAATTTACTATTTCATCTTCCACCACCACTTGCTTTTTCCCCACTTCCTATTAAGTTCAGGGTCTTGTCTGGGTTGACTGAAGTGGTTTTAGGTATGTTGTTTCCACTACTGAGTTGGATTTAGGAGAATTACTACAACATAATGCTTCCAGGCTGCTGTAAAAGGTTATTCCTAGGTTCTCACTAAGCAGAGCTGAGTTCAGGTGCAGGTCCGGGCAGCTGTCTCAGGAGGTGCTTTTCAGGAGGTGGGGGAGAGGGGCAGAGAGAAACCATCTCACGCCCTACCATATAACAAATCACCCCCAGATGTGGTAGCGAAAACGACAAGCAGCAAGACAGAGAGCACGGCTATCAACCCTCACTAACATGATCCATCAGTTTTGACCAAGCAACAAAGGCTCCATGAGAGAACAAAGTCAGTCTCTACAAGTGGAGGTGGAAGACTGGGCTTTCATCTCTAGATGAGACTAGAGACAGACCTCACGTGCACCACCGTAACTAACTCAGAAGAGGTCTCAGATCTAATGTCTAAGCAAACACTTTAACTCTGGCAAGATGACATAGCTGAGGGGTGAAATTGATAGTATAGTGAGCAGGGCTCTTGCCTTGCAGGCAGCTGTAACCCCATATGATCCCCCAAACCCTCCAGGAGTGATCTCTGAGTGCAGAACTATGGGTAAACCCTGAGCTCAGCCAAGTGTGACCCCCAAACAAAAGATAGCAGATAGTATATAGCAATGACTTTTTAGATGTAACATAAACACACAGCATGAACAAGGAAAGAAATTACTGATAAGCTGAAGTTAATGAAAAATTTAAAATCCTGCTCTGCAAATCAAGAAAAGAAGAAGACAAGGCATAGATATGGAGAAAATATCTGCAAGAGACACAGCTAGCAGCAGGCTCTGAGTCCTGCTGGGCTGCTCCAATAAGACATTGCAACTTGGGTGGCTTGTTAACAGGAACTGAGCGCTCGTGAAGTCCAAGGTCGGGGCACCAGTCTGGCAGGGCCATTCTTCCAGGCCTAGAGTCCTCTTGCACATCTTTTTTGCCACAGCCGGTGATGCTCAGGGATTATTTGTGGTTCTATGCTAATGAATCACTCCTGGCAGTGCTTGTGGGACAATATCAGATGCCAGGGATTGAACCCCGGGTCAGCAGCGCACAAAGCAAATACCCTACCCCCTGTGCTGTCTCTCTGGTACCCCATCTTTTTTTTTGGCTTTTTGGGTCACACCCAGCAAAACTCAGGGGTTACCATTGGCATTGCTGGGGGTCATATGGGATGCTGGGGATCAAACCTGTATCGGCCACTTGTAAAGGCAAAAAACCCTCCCCACTGTACCATTGCTCTGGCCTCCTCCTTGTATTCTTACTTGACAAGGGACTGGGCATTCTGTTGGGTTTCCTATACAAAGACTCTAACCCTGTCCTTCAGGGATGTGCCCATAGGACCTCCAGAGGGCTCCATCTACTAATGCTACCACCCTGGGGGTTAAGATATTAACATGTGAGTCTCAAAGGACTAAGGACCTGGAGAGAGCTCCATGGACTGAATGCATGCAAAGCCTGCTGGGAGACCTGGCTTCCACCATGGACCTCCAGCCACTTCCAGAACAACCCCCAAGCAGAACCTGGAATAGCCCCTAAATGACATCAGATTTGACCCAGAAACAAGCAACAAAAGAAAAAGGAAAAGGAAGATTTAGACTAGAATAGGCTGCTATCAAAAATATACAAAGACTCTTAAAACTCAGCAATAAGAAAATAAAATGCCTTAAATAGGCCAAAGTCATAAGAAAAAAGCTGTTTTAAATGGACCATCTTAACAGACTCCTCTCCAAAGAAAGGGGAGATGGCAAATGAGTATATGAAAAGGTTTTCCACATCATCTGTTAAAATGTTAGGGAAATGTAAATGAAGCTACCACCCATCAGAATAGCCAAACTCTGCACTGACAAGAGCAACGATAGCAATAAAGAGCGCCTGTGAGTCTCAGACACCGCTGGTGGGATGTAAGAGAGTGCAGTCACTTTGGAAGCCAACCTGTGGCTTCTTTCAACACTGAACTCACTGTTTGATCCATATTTCTGCTCCTTGATAGTTATCCAGAGATGGTAAAAACTCAAATTTTCACAAAGCCTTACCTGGAAGCAACCAAGCTTCCAGTGTGGCACATCCACAATAGGAATATTAGTCAGGACTAATAAGAAATGAGTTATCAAGCCAAGCCCTCTAGGGACTGACTATTACAGTCTGAAGAAGTGTACTACATGGTTACAACCATTCTGGAGAAAGCAAAGCTCTAGTGACAGTAAAAGATGTGGTGGTTGTCAGAGACGGTCAAGCAGGGGTAGGGGGACAGAGACAACACACAGACAGCACACACCGTGAAAACAGCGTGATCCCGTCATGGTGAAGTGTGCCAGGGCCAGGGGACGTGCACCCGAAGTGAGCACTGATGTCAACAGTGAACTTGGATGACGGTGCCAGCAGTTGTAGCCAAAGGTCATGGAGAAGCCTGTGTTGCTGGCGGGTGGGGGGCAGCAGGCAATATGTGGGGAAACTTCATACCTGCTCCTCCATTTTGCTGTGAACCTAAAGCTTCTCTAAAAATTGAAAAGTCCTAATTTTCAGAAGTTGCCTTTTATATTTAGCCCTCAAACGTTTGAACCCAGGTCTCTGATGCCATCCTCTGAAGATGTGACGGCAGCTGGTGGATCTGTGTCCAAGTTCATTTACCAGGTTGTTGGAAAAGGGACTCAGTTTCTCCCCAACAGAGCCACTTGAAAGTCCTCAGGGCTTAACAGTTGGCTTCCCTTGGTGTGAGATTGCCAAATGAGCAAGGAGAGAGCTATAATCCTGTTTATGGCTTTGGGCTCAGAATGCACCACACCTTTCTACCCCATTCTGTTGGCTCAACCAGCCAAGCATTGACCCTGGAAGAGACGGCACAAGGCCTCAGGACCTCCTGTCTGTGAGTGTCCCTGGGGACCCGTTGGGGAAATTGGCAACCACATGAGCGAGAGCTCAAGAAGCAATAGAGGTGCCCACAGAGCTAGTAACTGTGTAGAACGCAGAGGCCAGGCCTGTGCTATGGCACTGCCATTGGTGGGAGGCTGCCTCTGAAATCATTAGCTCACCCTCATCCCACACCCCCAAATCCAGTCCACGCCTGCAGAGGGAGACGCTGTTGTGAGCGTCCTGTGCAGGGCCTCGGGTGAGAGGAGGCAGGAAGCGTTCCTGCTGTCCCTCTGCCAATGCTCTTCCTGGGTGCCCGGAATAAGCAGCCAAAGATTCCACCCCCTGGGATGCACATTGCCTCCTTGACTTACTTCTGATAGCTACACACTTGTCAAAATGCCAGGGAACCACTTCCGGGTTAGGTCATGAAAGACTAGGACCTCCGTGTTACTCCTGTGCCCTCACTCTGGTTACGGTGGTAGGTGACTGGGAACAGGCGGCCCAGGGGCTCCTGTGGGAGCAGGACTCCTGCCTCTGCCATATGAGGGGCACCCAGAAGCATCTCACTCCCCTAGACCTCCAGATGGAGCACAGCCCACCACACCGGGAGGCCTGGGCCTGAGAACCTTGTCAGCCATTCCCAGACCCACTTGGATTTCAACTGAGTTGTTTTGTTGGAGTAATTTCTAAATAACTCAGGAAGGGTAAAATTAGGTGAGGGCTCATATGTGCCAAGATGGTTCTTAGTTGACTGTGTCGCATCTGGGTGGAGTGTTACTGGATACTGTGTTAAAAATGTCTTGGGGGCTGGAGAGATAGTACCGTAAGGAGCTTGCCTTGCACCTGGCCCACCTGAATTCCATTCCCAGCATCCCATATGGTCCCGGGACCTTCCAGGAATGAATCCTGAGTACAGAGCCAGGAGCAACCCCTGAGCACCACAGAGTGCTCAAAAGAAGGACAAATGAAAATGTCCGCAGGGGGCCAGAGATGGTTCCAAGGATTGGGTGCAGCTCTGAATGCTGGAGGCTGAGGTTGCGTCCTGGCTCCTCATGATCCCAGAACACTGCCAGAATGACCTCCTGACCCAAGCTGGGAGTAGTCCTTGAGTACTGCCAGGTAGAGCCAAAGTCTACTAAAAAGGAAAAAAGAAAAACCAAGAAAAAATAAATAAATAAAACCCTCCACTATTTAAAAAAAAAAAAAAAAGAACGGGAAAATACAGTTTTTAAATGCTTGTGTCTGTGTCTGGTTTGCAATACAGTGAGTAAGATTTCTGGTCAAGGTGTTCTTTGGCTTGTTAGCGTTAGTTCACACTTGCTTGGTACAAAACTGGCTCACTCGTGAAGGGAACAAATATTTATTAAGCACACACTGCCAGGTAGTGTTCTAGCCACTTGGGAATGACTGAGAACAAAATGTGCGAAACTCTCTGTCTCAAGAGCTGTTATTACACAGAGACAGACAACACATAAGTGAGTAAAAGACAGAAACTGTACCTGCGGGTGCCGGTGCATGAGGCGGGGTTGGGGGGGCTGCAGTCCCTGATGGGGGGGGGGGGGGGCGGCATTGCAGGGAGATTCCATCCTTTTTTCTGTGGGGATCAGTCATGGCGGCCTGCACCTGTCAGGGTGCAGGGCTGTCTAGGGAAGCAAAAGGATCCAAGGTGGCCAGGCTGGGCTTGGGAAACTGGAGAGGACATTAGAGAGATACATTAGAGAGATGGTGGACATGGACCAGCCAGGCTCTGGTCCATGTCCACTAAAACCCAGAGGGCTTTAGTTTAGACTCAGAGTGAGGGGGAGCCACAGGAAGTGTCTGAGCAGGGAAGGAGCAGACTAACTTGACTTCCAACCTTCAGTTTTAGGGAGTGATGCTGCCTCCTGATAACTGGGAAATCTTGGGGAAATAAATGACTCTGCAGTTCTGCGCCTCAGTCTTCCTATCTGTAAAATGGGCAGTGGGGTAGTTTCTTCCCTGGAGACCGGCACGTTTGAGAAGACCTCATGCTGTGCGAGCTTTTGGGTATTACTCCTTCCCTCTGGACAGTCACTACCTCCAGAGACTGGGCTTCAGCTCCCCAGCTGCCCATGAGTGTCCCTCCAAGGACTCCTTTCCCTTCTGGAGCTTGGAGAGCTGGAGAGTCCTGTCAGAGGGCTGAGACCTTTCTGGACCCACATCCACAGGCTACGGAGAGGCAATGGCTGTACAGGTAGCTGTTAAAATGAGAACACGTAGGGGCAGAGAGAGTAGGGCTCTTGATCCCAAACCTCTCAAGTTCATCTGGACATTGGTTTGTCTGAGAATGCATGGATGGGTCTACAGCTCCTGCCCTAGAGAGGAACACAGAACCAGCCTGTGCTTATAAAGACAAGAAGACAGAATTTGTGTTTTCCCCAATATGTCATTCAATATGACCACTGGCATTTTTATTTCGATTCAACCTTTCTTCCATGGAGATACTCAAGAGGTACTAGAATTGACTCCAATAAAACATGGATCGTATTGCAAATGCTACAGTTTCCTGTGAAAGGCGATTTTTTTTAAATTCTGTATGCTTAAGACTTCTCTTTCTTCCTCCCCACCCTCCTGATCTTTCTTCCTTCCTTCCTTTCTCTCTTTCTTTCTTTCTCTCTCTCTTCATCTTCCTTCCCTTCTGTTCTTTCTGACTTTTCTCCTTCCCTCCTTCCCTCCTTTCTGACTTTCTTTCCTTCTTTCTTTCTTTGGTATTTTTAATCCATTGCTTCATGGGGAGAAAGTTTTCACAATCAGATAATAGAATTATTCTACCACCATGAACTCTGAAGAAGATGAGCTGAGAGTGACTCTTCCTGGCTACTTGGCTTGAATCTGTGAGAGACGATTTTGACAGTCACCAGTAACTTTGCAGACGATCTTGAAGAGTGAATGCACGCTGCACATCAGTGAGGAGGCCGAGAGGCAGGACGCAAACACTGTCTAGTGCTGTTGAGGGTGTGGAGCTTGGAACTCAGTCATTCATGATGGAAGTGCAAAATGGTGCCGCCCCTTTAGAAGGCAGCAAGGCAATTTCTTTTTCTTTTTCTTTTCTTTTTTTTTTTTTTTTTTGTTCTTTGGGTCACACCCGGCGCCACTCAGGGGTTACTCCTGGCTCTGCACTCAGGAATCACTCCTGGCGGTGCTCGGGGACCATATGGGATGCTGGGGATTGAACCCGGCCGGAAATGCCCTACCCGCTGGGCTATCGCTCCGGCCCTTAGCAAGGCAATTTCTTACACTAAACATAATCTTATCATTTGACTTGGCAAGTTGTGGGTCATGGTATTACCCAGAGAAGGTGAAAGCTTAAGTCAATCAATCCCTATTTCCCTAGGGTGGAAAATAGCACAGTGAGGCATTTCCCTTGCATGGGATTGACCCAGGTTCAACCCTTAACATCCTACGGTCCGCTGAGATTCATAAGGAGTAATCCTGAACCCAGAGCCAGGAGTACAGCCCAGGTGTGACCCTCAAACAAACAAAATTCATTTCCCGCTGGCCCTTCTGTTCCATCCTCATGAAGGAAGTTCAGAGACAGTTTCTCGAGGTAGCCTGGTAGACCAGAGTCCAGAGCAACTTCCCATTAATAAGGAAATGCTTGGTGATAGAGAAACCCCGGGATAGAATCAGGTTCTGGTGAAAGCTTCCCAGCAGCTCCCCTGTACCTCCCCGAGCCCCACCCGTGTCCCACGCTCTGGCTGCTGCAGCTTACAAGGCCCACAAGCTGGCAGTGCCTCTGCCTAAAGTAATCCACCCCTGCCATGCCTTAGTGCCAGTTTGCCTCAAAACACAGGAGGATGTTTACAACCAAACGTCCATCCCTGAGGACTGGGACTCCCCTGACCGATACTGCCATATGCCCAGGGTTGCCCTCCTGCCCAGCACACAGTGGCAGTATAGCAGAAATGGATGAGAACATGAAATGAGCATCAATGGTCACTTAGCAGGAGTGATCAAGAGGGCATTGGAGGAGGTGGCCTTTGAGTCAGGGTGAGTCCTAGGTTGGATTAAGGAGGTGGGAGAGGGAAGAGGGAATGCGAATGGGAATAGGGATGGCAGAGACACAGAACAGCTGAGCTGAGTCCCAGAGTGAGGAAGTAGAGGCGGTGGGGGCTTGAGCGGGGGAAACACCACCTGGTTAAACTGATTGATGGCTGTCAGGCTTTGTAACTAGTGAGGAATTTCGTGGAGAGGCAGCTTGAGATAGTAAAAATATTCCACTACCCCTCAAGCTTTTTGCTTTCTCTAATTTATACTTATCTAAGGACTTAAGCTTTCCTCCTGAATGCATGATTTTTGTTTTGGTTTGGTTTAGGGGCTACACTTGGCTGTGCCCAGAATTTACTCCCCGTACTGCGCAGGGATCACTCCTGGTGGGGCTCAGGGGCCGTATCAGACCCAAGAGCTGGGTGTAGTGCCTACCCCCTAGAGTTCATGGGTTTTAATCTGTTATTACGACTTTATTTTGATGCCCACATGATCCATGATTTGGGCCAGTGATATCTTTTTAGTAAATTTCTATCATATTTTTAACGGTTTCTTTTATGAAACTCACACGCACACCCAACCCCCAACCCCTTTCCTGCCCTACACTTGTTACAGACTCCAAGTTCTTGAGCTCTGGGGAAACAGAGATTTTCAATAAGCCTGGACAAAGTTGTACTGGCTGAATATGTGTGTTGGGGCGGAGGGGGATGTGGTTCTGTCCCAGCACAAGGGCTGCAAGGGAAGGGTTTCAGCAGGGAGGGAAGCAGGAACCAGGAACAATGGGGTCAGGGGGCAGTGCCCTGGGGAAGATGGGGTCTCCTCCTCACAGCTGACTTACTCTTTCCAATAAGGTGTTTTCTCCTGTGGGCAGCTTGTTATTCAATCCAATATGCTTCCCTCCTCATGGACATTTGCTATCAGGGAAAGCTGCTGATACAGCGGCAGACTGCGGTTCAGGAGGGGCCATCAATGAAATGCTCTGTGTGTAGGTCCAGGCCAAGAAGTTCCTAGTCAAGGTCAAGAGGAGGAAGTGAGCTCTCTGCATGCATATCGCGGTCCAGTCTGTGAAAGAGGACAGGGTTTGCTCAAAGGCCTGCTTGCCCACAGGATACAGATGTGCAGTTTCTTTAGCCAGCCTTGCTCAAAGTGGATAATATTGCACACAGGGTTGGGAGGTCGGGAGACCAGAACAATCCAGGAGGGCAGCGGCAGCCTCCAGTACAACTGGGGCCTCTTTCAGTTCACCTGATGAAGGTAGATTTCCAGGAGGGCACTAGGTTACTAGTTTGTTTTTCTGAAAAGGGGCAGTAGCCAAATAAATTTGGGGCCCTCAGCATCCCTATTCTACCTCATTCTCAGCCACTTCTCCCAGGATGCTGGCACTAGAAAGTAGGATCTAGGGTGTAGGTATGCTTCCTTGCTACTGGCTGACACTGCACTCAAGAATATTTATACTCACTCGCACGCCCACTGTGTACCAAAACACAGGTCCCCGAAGATGACCGGTTTTTTGCATTCCCCTGACCCGTATATTATGTCCCTCCAGTATCTACAGGCTCAAAAAACTTTTACCAATCCCTTAAGTAAGGAGAAGAATAAAAATTGTGGGGTGTTATTACCCAAATTGTGCATTTTTTAAAAAAAAAATTTAGCCTTCCTATGAGAGAAACTACTTCATTGGAATAACTTACATGCAATTATAGCATCTGGGCTTTGTCACAGAAGCCAGTGAGAATTTTGGAACCGGATGTCCCCTCTTTGAAGCTCCAGCCATTAGCCTGTTTCTTAGCTCAGAAGATATAGACCCTCATTTTGCCACATTTCTTTAGAATCCAGATCCATGGGAATTCTCCATATGTTTTTAATTAAATGTGCTATTCCTCCCCGCCCCATGCTAATTCGATGTTAATTTAATTGTTGGATCAGCCTGGAAAGATTCCCTGAGGAATAAGGAGAAATCTCTCCTCTGGCCCCCTCATCACCCCCCCACCCATCCCTCGCAAGACTAGATTGAAAACCAGGCATTTACTCAGATGCTTCCAAAGACTGGAAGGAAGAACATAAGTTATTCCCCTGCTTCCAGCCACCTACATTTTCCATCTGGGGCCTGCAAATGACAATGAGAAAAAACAGATTCACCAGAGAAAAACAAGCAGTAACTTATGCAATGAGCCGGGGGCACCCTCAGTGAGTGAACAAGGGTGCTTAAAACATGGGCCCAGAAGCAGCTTAACCAAAGACAACATGTTTTCAGAAGATGCGCAGAAGCCACCTTGAGTTTCTAGTAGGCACAAATCCTGGAAAGGTAAATAGCTGGTAGAACTAATGGAAGATAAAGACAAGCTAAGATCTGGGACGGCTTCCTCTAGTGTCATGTCCAGGCAGATAAGCACCTGAGTTATCTCAGCGATTGGCGTCCTTCCTGGGAGAAATGAGAGCTGAATCCTTATTGATTTATGTCCTACTTTTAAGCACATGGGGGTGGGGGGAGGTGGAAGGGAAAGAAACCTTTTATTTTTTCTTCTTCTATTTTTTTAATCAGCTTCTTCATTGTCTGCAGCTCAAAATAGCCTTTCTGCCAAAGCGTAGCATTCACGGTGACGTGTTCTATTGCCCTTCACACAAGCAGGGATCCGTCTGTTTCTCTCCTTTCAGCCCTTGGTACTCCTCTGATAGACCTCCGGGCCCCAGGATCCACCCACTTCACTTTACTACTCAGTCGTGGCTTTCCTCCCCCGGGTCCTCATCCTTAGCTCGGGTTTTGACAGCCTGGCATCTGCCCCTCTGCCCTGTCCTTGGGCTGGACTCCATCTCTCTGTGGGTGGCAGGAGGTGTAGTTCCCTAGGAGCAGACAGGGTGGTTCTCTCCAGTTCCCTTTGAGTTCCGGGAACAAAAGATTCTGCAGGAAGTTGGCCGTGAGCTCCGCTTTGGAACCACAAGGAATTTTTATTGCATTCCCCTGACCTTCCTCGGCAAACAAGAGCTTGTCAGGGAGGAACGTCTTTAGCCAACACCTGAGCTCACAGCACACAGCCAGTGCACCAACTCCTTAGTGCTCAGAAACTGGACTATCCCCTCAGAGGAACCTTTTGAATTTCCTACTGAGACCCAAATATCTCCCGCAGAGGCCATTTTTTAAATGAGGGGAGGGCAGCTAGAGAGATACTACAGTAGTAAAGCGTTTGTCTTGCATAGGGCCAATCCAGGGTTTGATCCTGATATAGTCCCCTTAGCACCACCAGAAGTGATTGCTGAGTGCAGAGTCAGTAGTTACCCTTGAGCATTGCTGGATGTGGCCCATAAACGAAGGAAGGAAGGAAGGAAGGAAGGAAGGAAGGAAGGAAGGAAGGAAGGAAGGAAGGAAGGAAGGAAGGAAGGAAGGAAGGAAGGAAGGAAGGAAGGAAGGAAGGAAGGAAGGAAGGAAGGAAGGAAGGAAGGAAGGAAGGAAGGAAGGAAGGAAGGAAGGAAGGAAGGAAGGAAGGAAGGAAGGAAGGAAGGAAGGAAGGAAGGAAGGAAGGAAGGAAGGAAGGAAGGAGTAAATAAATAAATGGATGGATGGATGGGTGGGTGGGTGGTGGATGGATGGGTGGATGGATGGATGGATGGATGGATGGATGGATGGATGGATGGATGGATGGATGGATGGATGGATGGATGGATGGATGGATGGATGGATGGATGGATGGATGGATGGATGGGTGGATGGATAAGAAAAGAGATTACTGGGATCCTTTACCCACTGAGCTGTGGGCCACAAGCCCCTGGAAAGAGGGCTGGCAGTTAATTCTAAACAGTCATGATAAGAGCTAAAAGTACAGTTATGGAGTTTGGGGTGGGGGTGGGATATGGTATGGAATCCCCCCAGGACCAGCGTTGCTCCTGGAGTCAGCAGACCCTACTTGGCCACCTCAGCTTCCTACCTACAGAGGCTAACAGGCACTGTCCTTCCCTTGGCTCTCCTGTTTGTAAGTTAGGCTGTTTGACATGCCCCCAGCATCAGTCTCCTGCTCATATTATCTAGGACACACACGTGAGACAGACTTCTCCCAGCACAAGTGTGCCCTTCTGGGCCTTGGACAGGGTTCTCTTGGTGACTTAGGCCTGCAGGAGGTCAGCTTAAGGCAGGTGAGGTGAGCCAAGTCAGGACACAGTACTGCTGTGGTGTCTCTGACAGCCTTTGTCCATAAACCCAGCATCTACACAGGTCTGGATTGAGCAAAGAGATGGAGAAGAGTGTTTGGGAAGGGGAAGAAGCAGGCTGTAGCCACTCTAGTCAGGAAAAACATGGAGGAGAATAAACCTTCCCTTTATGTACTTTCTGCTTTTTGGTTACACCTGGCAATGCTCAAGGGTTACTCCTGGCTCTGTACTCAGGAATTACTCCTGGCACTGCGTGGGGACCATATGGGATGCTGGGGATAGAACCCAGGTCAGCTGCATGCAAGGCAAACACCCTACTCGCTGCTATCACTCTGGCCCCCAAATCTTCCCTTTGATTTGGTTTTGGATTTGGGGTCACACCTGGCAGTGCCTCAGGAGCTGTTGCTGACTCTGTGCTCAGGACTGATGACCACATGTGGTGCTGAGGATTGAACCAGCATGGGTGGTATACAAGGTGATTGCTTTAACCCCTGGTCTCTCTCCCACCCAAGTGTTTGACGTTTAACAGCGGTATTAAGGTACAATTCACCTAACAGTCAAGGTAAGAGGTCTGCCTCAAACATTTTTAGTATATTTGTGACAGACAAATCCAGGACCTTTAAAGGAAACTTTTCTCCAAAGTCTATCAGTGGGAGGTGTTTGTGCCTGTGTGCAGGGGAGGCAGCTGAGGGTAGAGTGTGATGGGCTTGAGAAGGGACCGTTATGACCGGTTACAGGAGCTCACATGCCGGATTCCAGAGCATCTTCCCAGTCAACATCACGGGAAATGTTACCCTTGGCCCCTGGAGCCTCACAGGCCCTGCTCTGTGCCTAACTGGGTGGGCTCTGCAGAGACACAGGATACAGCAGGCAGCTCATGACCACTGGAGACAAGCAGCTTGGGGCCTGTGGGCGCTGTTTGTTCTCCCACCTCAGAATGGTTCTAACACTGCCCAGGCTCCAGAGCGAGGAATTCCCTCTGGCTTGTGGGGGTGGGTGCTGGGGACTGTTATCCAGAAAAGGTTGATTAGCCTGTATTGAAGGATTTGTTGGTTGGGCAGGTGTTTGTCTTGGGACATAGTATCTGAGGAATTTGCAGATTGGGCTTGATGGGATGAGGGGCCAAGGCCAGTCCTTGTCCTGTCTGGACAAGACCATCAACGAGTTGTGGAACCATCAACAAAGTCATTTGGACCATTTTCATTAACTCTAGAACCCTGCTCTCTCTAGACACTAACACCTTGGTCTCTGACAAGCACTAAGCTACTTTCCATCTCTATGAATTTGCCTATTCTGGACATAGCACTTAAAGAAAGCCACACAATACTTGGTTTCCTTTCTTTCTCTCTCTTCTCTCCTTTCTTTCTCTCCTTCTTCCCTCCCTCCCTTCTTTCTTTCTTTTCTTCCTCCCTTCCTTCCTTTTTTTCTTTCTTTCAGAGGTCATAGCCAGCCAGACTCAGGGCTATTCCAGGATCCATGCTCAGGAGTAACCCCTAGAGGTGCTATGGGGACCATATGTGGTGCTGGGGTCTGA
Source organism: Cryptotis parvus (assembly GCA_021461705.1). Lineage (NCBI taxonomy): Eukaryota > Metazoa > Chordata > Mammalia > Eulipotyphla > Soricidae > Cryptotis > Cryptotis parvus. The sequence continues at coordinate 150,163 of JAJIBD010005416.1, forward strand.
ACCAGGGTTGGCTGGCAAATTAAATTCCTGAGCTTCTGTACTCTCTCTGTGGCAATACTTAATTTTCTTCTGCTGACTAACTTGATTTCATGTCTTCAAGGTTTATTCCAGATGGATATATGTCTCCCTTTCTAAAGTCATTCCATTATATGCATATTCTTTCCAAAGCCACTGTATGAATTGTGTGTGTGTGTGCCTGCAGTAAGAAGGGGCTCTGCTCCTCATCTTAAAGCCTGCTGAGTAAGGGACCCCATAGGTGCATTTTTCACTGGGTTCTGACAGTGCAAGCAAGACCCTAAACTGCTTTGCTCGGCTCCATTTCCATGCTGAGGGGCTGGACTTCTCATGCAGGAGAAGCACTGGACTCTGTGTGGACCCTCCTTCTCACCACCCCACCCCCGCTTCATTCCCAGCTGGCCTTCCAAGGCTAACCCAGCTCTGAGAGGAGAGGTGGGGGTGAGGGGGGTGAAGGATGTCCTGAGGCCCTGGTGTGGAAGGAAGGAAAGCCTGGGCAGCCGGAACACCCTTTGTTCCTTTCTAATTTGCTGGTCTGGCTCCTGGGAATGGGGTGATGACACCATCCAGCTCCAGAAGGCCCTGCCAGGAGGAAGATGCCCCCTGGTGTTGTGGGGTGGACTAGGAGGGACTGGAGCTTGGGATTGGAGCCAGCTGACTCAAAGAAGATGAATCAGATAAGCAGTGTGGGAAGGGGGTTCGGCAGGCCCGGAGAGGGTTGTGCAAGTTCAGTGACGTCCTTTCACTGTGTTCCTAGTCGGGAAGATGCCCACATGTTGCAAAACTGACCTCAACTTCATCGTCCGCGTCTGCGGCCTCAGCCCCTAGAGTGTTCTGAAACCGTTCACAGTTTGGCTGTTCCTCAAGAAGTCAAACACAGAATTTATGATCCCTCCATTCCGCTCCGAGGTATATGCCCCCAAATAATTAAAAACAGGTGTTTAAACAAAAGCTTGTGCACAGATGGTTGCAGCACACTACTCACATCTAAAGGTGGAAACAACTCAAATGTCCATGGGCAGATGCCTGGAGAAACAAAACATGGTATGTCCTGTTTGTGGGAGAGAAAGTTGCTTCGGACTCTATGGGAAACAGTATCGAAATGCTTTTAAACACCGTCTATACATGGAAACACCATATAATCCAGCAATATACTTATAGACATTTATTTAAAGAATATGAAAACACTCATTTGGAAGGACACACTGTCCCCCTATTGTCGGGAATGCTGGGCCCCCAGACAAATCCAGGAGCAGGGTCAGGGATCCCCTTCTGCCCCAGGGGATGGGTGGCCTGTGAATGGAGAAAGATGCAAGAATCCAGCAAAGTTTCAAAAGGCTTTACTCTCACAGATTCTGGTATACAATACAACAATAGGAAAACCCCAGAGCTTTGGTTCCCAGCTGGGCCCCAGTGAGGTGTAGGTTTAGAACCCTAGACAAAATGCCCGCTGCCATGTGTTAAGGCCCAACAGGGAAGAAAAGAGGGAAGGAGAGCAGAGGGAGAAGGAAAAAAGGGAAAAGGGAAAAAGAGACAGGGAAGAAAGCAGGCTACAGCTTTTATATCTTTTCAATACAGACCGCCACACCAATGGGAAGCAGTTAGGGTCAAAATCCCCCTCAGGTAACTTCTCCCAGAACCTCACCTAGGTCCGTTGAAATGTTAATGTTTCCCAGCCAAAGCTGCAGGTTCTTGGTAGATGGGGGAGGGGCATTTGAGATGAACTGTATCTCAGAATACAAAGGCATGCATCCATACCAATGGATATTCTAAGCCAGGTATAAATTTCTCCAAGTCTTCACAAGAGTCTTGTATTTATTTCATAGTTGTTTTGTATATTAGCCTTTAGACTTATTAGAGAGCCACATGTGCTTGCTTGGAGGCAAACAGCATTTCTCTCTGGTCTAATTACTTAGAGATCCAATGTGACCAGGTAAATATACTGGCAAGATCTAGCTAGTCCCACAACGATTGTGGCAGTATGAGAGAAAATATTTATACCAGCCAACATAGAATACATGGTAAGATATACTGCCACATATCAAATCGCTTTTCCGCCCCTATCTACAAAGTGGCCTGCAGGGAGGCAACTCCAGGCCAGATGCAGAGGCTCTGGGCAACAGTGTACTGCAACACCCTATATTCACAGGAGCATTGTTCACAGCAGCCAGAGTATGAAATCGATCCAGATGCCCATCAGCAGATAACTGGGTAAGGAAATGGGACCCCATCTACCCAATGGAATATTTTGCCATTTAAAAGGATGACAGCATGCCTTTAAAATAAAATGAATGGACTTCAGGTAGCTGTGCTAACTGAAATAAAGAAGATATGGAAAGTTATTGCAAGATGTTTTCATTTGTCTATGAAATACGAATGATTAAAGCAAATTATCTGGCAAAACCCAACATACTCGCTCTATACCTGTAGACTGTGGGAATGACATACAGAGTTGTCAGGGGAACAGAAAAATTCAATCCCTGGCATCACATGTGGCGGCATTATCACTGGGACAGTAGTGGCAGAGGAAGGCCTAAGGCTACTTTGCTGCAACTCTGTAGTATTGCTAAGCAGTGACAAATGCATTTTAATAAAAATTAAATTCAATGGAAACTGACCAAAGCAGAAGGAATGGAGGAAGAACAGCTCACACTTCAACATGAATGAATCTTGAAAACAACTTGCTAAGTGAAAGAAGTCAGATACAACGGTCCTATAGTACATGGCTATACATATTACACGACTATACATATTACATGACTGCACAGAAAAACATTCAGAAAATAAGAAGGTGTCACAGATTTTACTGTTTATATTGTGAGGTATAAAACTGAGGGGTGATTAATTATAACCTGGAGCTGGAGAGATAGTTCTACGGGTAGGATATGTACCTTTCATGTATCTGACCCAGGTTGGATCCCTAGTACCATATATGGCGCCCTGAACTAAGTGAAAGGCAGAGAACATAGGAAAAAGTCAGGGAACTTCTTATAAAGGGAGGGGTCTCCTAAGCAGAATTCTCATTAGTTTCTATCTCTGGAATAATATTTTTTCATCAGACAAATGCATTTTCTAGTGGTGTGACTTTAAGTGTTTGGGATATAATCAAACAATAAATGGGGAAATCAACCATTTCCACATCTGGACTCCCCTCTCATCAGAACTCCACCCAGCAGAAGAGCTGATCACAGCCTGGCTCGCGAGGCTGCTTGTGGCCACACGGTTCATCAACAAGTGCTGGAGATCAGAGGTGGCTACAAGAGTATGTCACCCGCATGGCAGAGCCTGTCAAGCTACTCGTGTCATATTTGATATGTCAAAGACTATGCCACCTGCATGGCAGAGCCTGGCAAGCTACCTGTGTTCTATTTAATATGCCAAATCACTGTATCACTGTCTTCCCGTTCATCATCGATTTGCTCGAGCGGGCCCCAGTAACATCTCCATATGTCCTGTTTCATGCTAGTAGAGCCCAAGGCATCTGCTTGCTCCAGGAACATAAAGAGCCTCAATCCATTCCGGAATGAGGTCTATAATTGTTACTGGTATTTGGCATATATATCAAATACAACACGGGTAGTTTGCCAGGCTCTGCCGTGTAGGTAGCATACTCTTGTAGGCATCTCTAAGTCCAGCATTTATTGATGAACCGCACGGCCGCTGATAGGCTGGTCTGCTGGGTGGAGGTCTGATGAGAGAGAAGTCCGGATGTGGAAAATGGAGGCCCTGATGGAGTGGGGGGGTCATCTGGCTTGTTGCGAGGCTCTGCTGGGGTGGTGGGCCAGGGCTAGAACCCACCATCCTCCCGGGCGCCTCGTGAGTGGCTGGTCACAGGGAGAGCCAGTAGCAGCTCTGCCCCATGTCTGCAAGTCTCTGGACCGGCATACCTGAGCCGGATTTAAGAAAGACTGCTGCAGGGTGGAACTCGATGAGCCAGGCGCTGATAGGCTGGTCTGCTGGGTGGAGGTCTGATGAGAGAGAAGTCCAGATGTGGAAAATGGAGGCCCTCATGGAGTGGGGGTCATCTGGCTTGTTGCGAGGCTCTGCTGGGGTGGTGGGCCAGGGCTAGAACCCACCATCCCTCCCGGGCGCCTCGTGAGCGGCTGGTCACAGGGAGAGCCAGTAGCAGCTCTGCCCCATGTCTGCAAGTCTCTCAATATGCCAAATACCAATAACAATTATAGACCTCATTCCCATGACCTGATGGAATGGTTTGAGGCTCTTTATGTTCCTGGGGCAAGCAGATGCCCTTGGGCTCTACTGGCATGAGACAGGACATATGGAGATGTTACTGGTGCCCGCTCGATGAAAAGGGAAACAGTGATACAGTGATGGAAATCCAGGGAAATTGCCACAGACACTGGGTCCAAATCCTGCCTTCACTTTTTTCTTTTTTGTGACTTTGGACCAATCACCAATTCTCTCTTGGCCTATAAAATCAGCATAAAGATAAACAAGCTGCTTTATGGTACTATTGGAAGAACTAAATGAATTAATACAGAGCACTATGAATAGCACCATTTCTTGGAAAGTATTTTACAAAATGTTTGAGCTTTTCATTCCTATCTAGATTTTCAGGGAATCTCGGGAAAAGACACTAGACTTAGACCTTAAAAGATAAATGGGATTTAATAAGTGGGGCAAAGGAACTTATGTGAGCTGACGCCCACAGTGAAGAAGGGTCACTGTGAGCTGGAACTTGAATCGGATCTGCCTCAGTGACAAGCCTATCCTCACTACCAATAGGGGAATCACCCCAGGGGAAGCTTTATTGACCAAAGAGATTGTGAAGGTTCAAAGCTCCTACAATCTAATAGCCTACAGGTTTTTTTCTTTTCCATTTGATCACATAAAAGATGGAAGACAAATAATTCTACTCCCAGTATTTACCCAAGAGAAATGCATATATCTAAGTAAACACTAGGCACATAATAGTGTTTTTTTTTTATTAGAACAGGCCAAAAGTGGAAAAAGCTCAAAGGATCAAAAGATAAGTGTGTAAGTGGGATCTCTCATAGAGCGGCACACTATTAGCAAAGAAAAGAAAGTGGCAACTAACACACGACAAAACATGGGTGAATTAAAAATAAAAAGGTCAGCAAAGGAAGTCAGATTCCATCTCCACCTCCCTCCACCAAAAAACCCCAAATTTAAAAACCAGGGGCTGGATGATGTAAGTGGGTAGTGCACCTGCCTTGTCTTGGCCAGCTGGGGTTCAATCCCTGGCATCACATATGGTTCCCTAAGTGCCACCAAGAGAAATTCCTCAGTGCAGAGTCAGGTGTAATCCCTAGGCACCACCTGGTATGGCCCCCAAACAAATGGAAAAACAATAACCAAAATAAACAAAAGCACCCCCAAACAAAAAACTACACATGCATTTGACTCCACGTATATGAGTTCCAAAAATGGCAATGGTGGCAGTAATCAGAGCAGCAGCTGTTCTCTAGGGAAGGGACGACCAGGGGAGTGAGGGTGAACCTCAGGTAGTGGTCACCCACTATACCTTGAATAGACGAATTTGCGTTTGCTTTTGTCAATACTAGTGGATTGTGAGCGACTCATAAAATATGTGTTTCAGACTGGAGAATTAGTATTGGGGTTAAGGTGCTTGTTTGCGTATAGCCGGATGACTTTGGTTCTATCCCTGGCATCACATATGATAGATGCCATAGAGGCCACTCCTGAGCACAGATCCAGGAGTAGCCCCTGGACATTTTCAAAACCAAGAAACAAAATGCGTGTATTTCACTGTTTGCAAATATTATTTCATCGACACCCACCCTGCAGCAGTTTTTTTTTTCAATCAGGCCCAGGTATGCTGAACCAGAGACTCTCAGACATAGGGCAGAGCTGCTACTCGCTCTCCCTGTGCCCAACCACTCATGAGGCGCCCGGGAGGCATGGCGGGTTCTAGTCCTGGCCTGCCACCCCAGCAGAGCCTCACAACAAGCCAGACGACCCCCCTACTCCATGGGGGCAGCCATTTTCCCCATCCGGACTTCCCTCTCATCACAACTCCACCCAGCAGACCAGACTATCACTGCCCGGCTCGCGCGCCACTATGCTTTATTTAGAGGTGACTACAAGAGTATGCCACCCGCACGGCAAGCCTGGCAAGCTGCTCGTGTCATATTTGATATTCCAAATACCAGTAACATTTATATTAGGTCATTCTCATGACCTAATATAATGGTTTGAGGCTCTTTATGTTCCTGGAGCAAGCCTTTGGGTTCTACTAACATGAGACAGGACATATGGAGATATTACTGGTGCCTGCTCTAGCAAATAGATGATGAACGAGAAGATAGTGATAGTGATAGTGATCTCATATATATATATATATATATATATATATATATATATATATATATATATATATATACATACATACATACATACATACATATATATTAACTTGCAGTTTGTGACAGGCAAGCTGAAGTTTAGGAGTAACATATCTTGATGTCTACTCCTTAAAAATACACAAGAAACAAATAAGACAGAGGGAGAGCCGCAGGCCTATCAGGTGGCTGGAAAAAGCCTAACAGGTGACGGATTCTTTGGTCTTGCTCCTCCATGCTTCCCCATGTCCGCTTGATGCTCACGATCTCTGGACAAAGTCAGACCGAGGGCTGGAAAGTTCCTCCCAATTCTACCATCCATCTCTTACCCAACCTCCACATTCTGCAGATGGGTGAACTGAGGCATAAGCTGGGATCTTACGGGTCTCAACCTTCAATTCCTCCTCTGATGAATGGGAAGAGGAGCAGAGCCCCACTGCCCATGTCACGACCAGGAGAATTTAATAGGGACAAATAATCCCGAGCCCAGCCTGCTGTGAGACTGTTCTTACTGCACCTCTTTCAAGGTGAGGTTCAGAGGGTGAAGGCACTTGATAGCCCTAAAGTCAAGGCAGTTTCTGTGGTGATCCAAGAGCATAAAGGGGCCAGGGGGTGCAGGGGGAGGTCTGGGTTGTGTGGGAGCCGGAGCAGCTCCCAGGAGCTGGTCCAGCCTTGCACTGAGTGTGGCGGGAGCATCCGGCGGCAGCTGGGGGCCTGTGCCCTTCTGCTTGGGCTCTCCGACGAGCATCAGCTGCTGACATTTCTAATTGTGCCTAATGTTCCTGCTGCACCCGAGGGAGCTGTTCCCTCCCTAATCTTCCTGGCATTACCCAGCCTTGAAATGATGGCAATTACCCCTGGGGCTGGGTAAATGGCTGTGGGAGGAGGAGAAACCGTTGGTGCTCTGATTCCAAGGCAGAGTGCCCTGCCTGCCAGAACTCAGCCCTTCCTCACACAGCACCACCCCATCCCGGCTAATGAGGCCCTAACTAGTGCTCCAGCCCTTCTGGTGCCTGGCCTGAGAATTCTGTCGGCGCCCCTCGGAGCAGCTCCCCAGCGTCCTCACCCTCTCCCCCTCTGAGACTCCAGCTCTTCCAGACAACTCATTTATCTTCTGCACGAATTGGGGCTCTGCTGAGTCAGGAGCATGAACGCCATGGCCCTCAGTCCTTCAGACACAAGCGTGCCACTGTCTCCACCCATGTGACTGTCCCTGGCTTCTCGGGAGGGCAGCAATGAGGCAGGAGGCATGGGGACTGAGGGGGGCAACTGGGTCCCCCATGTGTTCCTGTGAATGCTGTTGCCGGGCGGCCCTCTCACCTCAGTGTCTCCACATCTGGCAAATGGAACTGCTGCTACATAATGGCCCCCTCATCATTGATTCTAAAAGCCTGACCCCAATGGAAACGACCCAGGTTCCCACCAACAGATAAATGAATATATAAGTAAAATACGGTATAGGAGCACAATGGAGTTTTATTTGGTCCCAGGAAGGAAAGAAATCTTGACACATGCTACTGTGTGGATACTGTGTGGTACCGCAAGAACATTATGCTAAGTAAAGCAACCAAGTCACAAAGGCCACCCGTCGTTGTATGATTCCTTTTTATAGTAAATGTTCAGAATAGGCAAATCTACTTATAGGGAGAGGGGATTGAGGGCTGCCAGAACTTCGGGGTAGGGAGGCTGGAAGAGTGACAGCTCAGAGCAGCTGAGTTCTTTTGAGAATAAAGAAAGTATCCTGCAGTGGATGGTGGTGCCAGCACGACTTTGGAGGGACTGAAGGTCGTCGAATAGACTTAACTGGGTAGACGGTGAAGGTTGTGAATCACTTCCAGCAATGCTGCTGAGAAACAGAAACCATTGCCCACCACATGGTGTTTGGAGGAAGAACTGGATGGTGCCAGCAAAGGCCTCACCCGCTGCCTGGCGCAAAGACTCTACCCATGGATTCGCTCAGCATGTGATCCGGGACTCACACTGGCACCCGGGAAAGGTAGAATCTCAGCTCTGCCAGGACCCATCAGAGTCCACATTGTCATTCCATGCCCAGGCGAGTCCTGGACATGCACACTGAAGGGAAAAGCACTGACCTGCAACCACTCATTCCGGACGCCAGGCTGGGACTCTCCAGCCGGGACGTACCAGAATCCCTGTGAGGGCTTCTCACAGCACAGACCGTTGGACTCACCGGATGCCTGGACCCTGGGACCGAGCCTGAGCATCTCACAGTCCCTGAAGCTGAGGCTGAAGGCAGGGAGCCGCCCCCGCCCGGGGAGTATCTAAGAACAGCTGTCTACCTCTCAGTATCGACAAGTCTGGGTGCCTAGACCTTAGGTGCCAAGCCGTCTGCAGAGAGACCAGGTTTGGCAGAACAATTGACCAAAATCTTGGGCTGGGGCCTGGACACCAGCATTTGGGCAGCTATCAGTGAGTCCTAAGTGAGTCCCTGTCCCCAGAGAAGGCCCTGTTCATAGTACTGCCCTCCCCCATGGCAAGGGGGAGAGTGAAGTGAAAGGTCTCTACAGTACAAGGCTCTGGACCCCCCAGCCAGCCCCCAGGGCAGCTTCCAGCCCAAGGTCTGTTTTGGGGATTTGGGGGGAGGGGGATGGAGCAAGAGCCACAAACAGTAACGCTCAAGGGTTACTCCTGGCTCTGCCCTTAAGAATTACTCTCAGTGATGCTCCTGGAACCATATGGGATCAAACCAGGGTTGGCATGTCCAAACTACTTCTCCAGCCCCTCAGGGTTTTCTTGGGGGCATTTGACTTCCAGGATGCAGCCTTGGCAGCTGAGGAGGAAATGCAGGTGACAGGTGACACCCGAGTGGCACCCTGCGGGCTCCAAATGTAAGAGTTTGGTAGCAGTGAGGACCCGGAAACAGAGCAACACAGAGGGATGGGGTGCAGAGCTGCCAGATTGCCCTCCACCTGCCAGGCTGCCCTCTACCTGCCAGGCCACCCTCTACCTGCCAGGCCACCCTCTACCTGCCAGGCCGCCCTCTACCTGCCAGGCCACCCTCTACCTGCCAGGCTGCCCTCTACCTGCCAGGCCACCCTCTACCTGCCAGGCCACCCTCTACCTGCCAGGCGCCCTCTACATGCAGCACAGGCAGCTCTGTCTTCTCTCCCACAGACCAACAAAAACTCATGCTAAACTCGTCTCTCTTGCTTGGATTGTTGGGTTCTATTTCCCCTCCTTTCGGGAAATTCAAATGAAGCAGACTTTTAAATAGACACCTTTCAGATGAGCTTTGGGTACAATCACCCTGGGGGTGGGGAATTGGGGCCGAGGTGGGGGAATTCTGGCCCTAATTGCCAATTAGGGGCTCAGAGTCCTCTTTGCAGCCAGAGCCATTATTTCTCCAGCTGCCTGCAGCTGTTTCTTCTGTCAGCCTCTCCACTCACTTGGCCTGGCCTGTCCCCGTCCCGCTTATCCTACAGGTCAGTGGCTCTGATGCTGAAGGGGCCAGAGATCCTGTGTCTAATTGGCCTCTCTGAAAATGAGGCCTTCCTCCGGCTCTGCTGGCTTCCTGGAAGGCAGAGGGCGGAAAGCAGCAAGGAGGCTCCCCTAGGCTAGAAAGGGAGAAGAGCAGGAGGACAGATTCTGCCGTATAAATGAATATGGAAATGACGTTTGGGCGTAGAGAACCAAGAAATCACTACACTCGTTCATTGAGGCCCTGAGCCACTGAGGAAAGATGCTTCTTTCCCAGGAGTCCGGCTCAGGTGACCCCCACAGGAGGACTCGCGCTCCCCCTTCTTCCCAGGGCCTGGCAAATTCCATAGTGCACAGTGGACCCTGCAGAACAGGACCTGGGCACCACTCTCTCTCTGCTTCCGGGATCCGAGTAGCTCCCTTCACATCCACAACGGGACCATTAACTCATCAAGGGGTCTGTCACATGCACAGAGCTCTGTCCTCACCCCTGGGGAGACAACAGAGAAAAGGTCTTCTCATTTCAGACGCCGACAAGAAAATCATCTGAGTGGTCTAGTGATGGTGCGAGCAGCAGGAAAGAAAAATGCACTTAAACGATATTAACCCTGCCTGGGCTCCGCACAAACCGTGCCGCCGCCCCTATTTATACTTACCCTGCCTGGGCTCCGCACAAACGTGCCTGCATCCCAATTTATACTAACCCTGCCTGGGCTCCTCACAAACCGTGCCTGCGACCCCATTTATTTTCTCAAAGGCGCCGGGATTTAGAAACAAGTCATCCAGGGGCTTCAAGGCAACAGATGAGCAAAGTGTCCAGTACCTTGGACAGAGTTAAGTCCAACAGCCTCAGAGGGCAGTCAGGGTGGAAAGCCCTGAGTTCCTGAGAAGCAGAGCAAGTGCAGGGCCAGGAAACCACCCCCTGTTGCCCTGCCCCTGCCCACTGAGCCTCCCCACCCCTCCCGTAGGATCCTGTGCCCTGCAGCAAGGTGGAAAAAAGCAGAAGTTGAATTTAGAGGAACAAATGTCATTACCCTTATTTTAGAGAAGAGCTGAGTAACAAAGGCCCACGGAGACCTGGTAGTTAAAGAACTCAACTGTGTAAATACTTAGCAGGGACCCACCTTTAGCCCTCGAAGTGCTAAAGTCTCAAGTGAGAGATGACTTATCTGTCCCACTCACCCCTTGGTCCCCACCTCCCAGAAGAAAGACTAAGAATTTTGTCTTTCTTTTTCCTATCCCACAAATGAATGCAAACGTTCTGTGCCTCTCCCTCTCTTCTGACTTATTTTACTCAGCATAATGTTCTCTCTTTTTTTTTTTTTTTTTGCTTTTTGGGTCACACCCAGTGATGCTCAGGGGTTACTCCTAGCTCTGCACTCAGGAAATTACTCCTGGTACTGTGTGGGGGAGCATATGGGATGCCAGGGATCAAACCTGGGTCAGCCGTATGCAAGGCAAACGCCCTGCCTGCTGGACTATCGCTATGGCCCTCAACATGATGTTCTTCATGTCCATCCACTTATAAGCAAATTTCATGACTTCATCCTTCCTGGTAGCTGTGTAGTATTCCATTGTGTAGGTGTGTCATAGTTTCTTTAACCAGTCACCTGTTCTCAGGCACTCAGGTTGTTTCCAGATTCCGCCTATAGTGAACAGTGTTGCAATGAACATAGAATTTCAGTTGGCATTTCTGCTTTGTGTTTAGGTCCATGCAGTATATTCCCAACAATGGTATTGCTGGGTCATATGGAAACTCAATTTCTAGCTTTTTGAGGAAAGCCCAAATTGTTTTCAAAAATGGCTGGACCAGCTGGCATTCCTGCCAACAATGAAGGAGAGTCCCTTTCTTCCCACATCCCTGCCAGCACCGGTTACTCTTGCTCTTTTTGATGTGTACCAATCAAAACATAATATGAGTCTAATAATTGTTGCAGTACACTGATGGCAGAGCCTCTGCATCTTGCCTGGAGTTACCTCCTGCAGGCCACTTTGTAGATAGGGGCAGGAAAACAGTTTGGATCTGTGACTCTATGTGGCAGTATATCTTACCATGTATTATACATTAGCTGGTATAAATATTTTCTCTCATGCTACCACAATCATCTTGGGACTAAAAACAGATCTTACCACTATTTTTATCTGGCTACATTGGATCTCTAAGTATAATATAGTTATAGTTAGATCAGAGAGAAATGCTGTTTGCCTCCAACCAAGCAAGCATGGCTCTCTAATAAGTCTAAAAGCTAATATACAAAACAACTATGAAGTAAAGACAAGGATCTTGTGAAGACTTGGAGAAATATGTACCTGGCTGTAAATATCCATTGGTACAGATACATGCCTTTCCTCCACTCTGCATAGGGCCTGCAGGGAAACTTCAAGGGCAGACCTTGGCTTGGGCAATATTAACATTTCAATGGGACTAGGTGAGGTCCAGGGAAAAGCAAACCTGAAGGGATTGGCTTAACTGCTATCCACTGATGTCACTGGTCAGGCTGAAAAGATATAAAAGCAGTAGCCTTCTCTTCTCATCTCTTCCACTCTTCCTCTCTTCCTCTTTGCCCACTGCCTCTGCTCTCCTTCTCTCCATTCTCTGCCCTGTTGGGCCTAAGCAAGGTTAATGACCATCTTGACCTAGGATTCTAAACCTACGCATGGCCAGGGCCCAACCAGGAACCTAAAGTCTGGGCGTTTCCTATTATTGAATTGTATACCAGAACCTGTGAGAATAAAGTCTTTTAAAACTTTGCTGGATCCATGAGTCTTTCTCAGTCTGCCAGCCGCAGATACCCTGTGTCAGAAGGGGATCCTTGATCTGCTCCCTGATTTTGTCAGGGAACCCAGCGTTCTCCGACAAATAATACTCAAGGACCATAGAACCAAAGGACAGGAGGATTGAACCAGGGTGGGAAGCATGCCTCAAGTCCTAGGGAGAAGGCAGTTAGGATTGAGAAGGGCCCCCGATGACAGTGATAGTTGGAAATGATCACTCTGGATAAGAACTGTGTGCTGAAAGTAGGTAAAGGAACAAACATGATAACCGGTCAGTATCTATTGCAAATCATAATGCAGAGAGAGAGAGAGAGAGAGAGAGAGAGAGAGAGAGAGAAGGAAAGTGCCTGCCACAGATACAGGTTGGGGTGGGGGAGTGCAGTAGGGAAACTGGGGACATTGGTGATGGGAAATGTACACCGGTGGAGGGATTGGTGTTGGAAGTATATAGGTTTCAGCATATGACTGAAACCTCAACATGAACAGCTCTGTAACTATCTCACGATGATTCGATATAATAAAGGAAGGGGAGGGAAGGGGAAGGGAGGATTCCCAAAGAGGAATCGAAAGAGCTCTGCTTGGAATATTATGCCTCACTCCAGTGAGAAGGAATCGGAGTTCCAACCTCTGTCAAGGATAGAGAATCAGGGAGGGACACTGTCTTGTTTGGTGTCGAAAATCAGATGGACTGGACATGTAATGCGACACCGCAGAAGACTGCTGGACTAGAGTCATTATCGACTGGATCCCACGGGATGTCAAAAGATCACATGGCCGCCCACCTACAAGATGGTCAGACTTCTTTGTCAGAAACCTGAACGAATGGTTTAAGGCTCTTCATATTCCTGGAGTAAGCAGATGCCTTGGGTTACATTGGCACGTCACAGGGACAAATGGAAATATTACTGGTACCCACTCAAGCAAATTGACGAATAATGGGATGTCAAGTGATCAAGTGATAATATGGGACCTGGAATATAGTACAGATAGGGCATTTGTCTTACACAAAGCAGACCGGGTTCCATCCCCAGCATCCCATGTAGTCCTCCGAGCACCACTAGGTGTGGCTGAATTCCCCCAAATTATATAATAATTTGTTATGTCACTATTTAATCATAGCTATATGCTAGATGACTTCATAACTTTAATTATAAATAACAGTTTTATTTCTTTTCCTCTGGATCATAAAAAATTTTTTTTGTCACTTGTCTTCCTGTTGTTCATTGATTTACTCAAGCGGGCAAATCAATAATGTCTCCATTCGTTGGGAATGAGATTCATTATTGTTACTGTTTTTGGCATATAGAATACACCACAGGTAGCTTGCCAGGCTCTGCCGTGGCTCTGGGTCCAGTCTTTTTGTATGTCAGACCATCAACCATCTAGAGCCCAAGGGGCAGAGCTCTGGGTCTAGACAAGCCTGTCTCCTGTCTGCCACCTGCCGACACAGTCGGGCACCGCAGCCACACCTGCAACACCTTGAGGGGCAGTTACCTGAGGGTTAAGTCTGCTTGCTGACTTCACTAGCACTTTTAATTGACCTCCTGGTGTTCTCTAGCCAGTTTTCTTGCTAGTCTGTAGTATAATTATATTATAGTTTAATTATATAGTAATTGTGTTACTTCTTTACATAATATAATAGCTGTTTTACATTTTTTACATTTTGGAGGAACCATCGTATACTATTTAATAGCAACTGTACAGCTACCACCAACAGCACATAGGAGCTTCAGTTTCTCCACAAGTTTATCAATACTTGTTATTTTCTGTTTATTTCATAATTGCTATCCTAATGGGTGTGGAGTTTCTTGCACCTTCCACTTCCATTCCCTCATGAGAAGTGGTGTTGGGTATCTCTTCATTGCTTTATGGATCATTTATTCATCTTCTTTGGATAAATGCTCCTTTTCCTTTTTAGAGTTGGGTTATTTTGTCATTGAGTTGCATAAAAAACATTTCTAGCATAATCAGACAACATAAATGCTGCATGTGTTTATGACTAAAGCTGATTTTAAACATATAGGTAGGTCGACTTTACCTCTGTTTGAAAAAGTTTCCATTTTTATGTAATCTAATTTAATGCAGTGTCACAAAAATTTTGTCCCATGTTTTATTTCATAAGTTTTACAGTTTTTGATCTTAATATGCAGGTTATTGGTCCGTTTTTAAGTTAATTTTCATGATGATCATGAGGTGCCCAGGAGGAAAAGCAAGTTCTAGCCCTGGCCTGCCATCCCAGCAGAGCCTCGCAAGAAGCCAGAGGAACCCACACACCATGAGGGCCGCCATTTTCAACATCTGGACTCCACAGCTCATCAGAACTCCACCCAAGATTAAAAGCCGATCTCTCCTCATTGCGGTTCATCAGTAAATACACAAGATGAGAGCCTACTACTGAGTATCCCACCCTCACAGCAGAGCCTGGCAAGCTACCTGTGTCATATTTGATATACCAAAAAACAGTAACAATTATAGACCTCATTCCCATGACCTGAAGGAATGGTTTGAGGCTCTTCGTGTTCCTGGAGCGAGCAGATGCCCTTGGGCTACACTAGCACATGACAGGATGCATGGAGATGTTACTGGTGCCCACTCAAGCAAATCAATGAACAACGGAAAGACAAGTGTACAAGTGATGTTGTTGTATTAATTGTTATTCTGTTGTATTGGGTTACATATCTGTCTTTAGTATCACGCTATTTTTGAGCACTATAGCTGTATAGTGAGTTTTGAAATTAGAAGTGTGCAATTACCTACTCTTTTTTTTAAGATTGATAATTTGGGGCTCCTTAAGATTCCATATAAACTTTTAAGCTAGATTTCTCTATGCTAAAAAGCATAATTGAATTTTTGGTGGAAAATGCACTGAACTCATAGATTGCTGTGAGTCAACTAACACCTTAGCAATATGTTAATCCAGGGATGTGGGATATATTTCTATGGTTCTCTCCAGTTTCTTTTGGTAATATTTGTATTTTTCAGTGTGCAGTTTTAGACATCTTTGGTTAAATAAACTCTAACTACCTTAGTCCCCGAGGGGTAGCTCCTAAGCAGTTTCCAGGTGGTCCAAAGGTCCCTGTAATACTTTTCCTGTTTATGTCTTCTAATAGTCAGAGATAAGCCTGGTGATATGACACTGGTCTGGCACAGTGGTTCTGGGGGCATCGGGATCTCTCTGGCCTCCTCCACGTAGCCCCAACCTGTTGTTGGCAAGAGGATGAGTGGTGAGGAGCTTGCTATCCCCCTGCATGATCACATGGTTAAAAAAGGCAGCAGCCTAGATCCATACAAAGCCCCAGGCTCCAGGAAAACCTCCATGATCCACAATCTCAGCCATTATCAAGGCCAGACTGGGGTGCTCCTCAGAGCTCTGCCCATGAGAAAGGCCCATTTCAAACAAAAGTATGGGGAGGTTGTGACTACTCAACCTTTCTTGGAGCTGAGGATGGGCCTTCCCATCCACCCTCTCCAGAAGGCCGCATGGTGGCGCTCAAGAACTGATCCACAAAAGCTCATAAGTGGCAGAGATGCTTCCAGTTCATCCCGCAGAGACCTCAAAATCTAACAGACTGATGTGCCAGGTCCTACAGCACATCTGACGGGGGCACTCAATCACAAATGTGTAGTCACAATGTCTGTGCTCTAAGAACATGCCAATAATTTCTTATCCAGTGGGTTCAAATGACCCTATGGGTCCACTGTGAGATTTAATAATCCTCATTGACTTTCCTCTAAGAATGTAGTTCTCCGCCATATTTAGCAAATCAGACACAACATGCAATATAAAATTATGAGATTATGCTTGGGATAGGCTCAAACAGTGGTTGCAAATTTTTGAAATAAGTGTTATCCGTTCTATAAATTCAGTAAAAGAATGCAAGAACACAGATGGGCCAAATTCACACGTATCAACCAGAAAAGGTCATGACCATATCAATACCATTACCATATATGTGCTGTAATCACTTATCTTCCTGTTGTTCATCAATTTGCTTGAGTAGGCACCAGTAATGTTTCCATTTGTCCCTGTCACATGCAAGTGTAGGCCAGTGGCATCTGCTCACTCCAGGAACACGAAGAGCCTCAAACCACTTGTTCGTGTTCTGGACAAAGAAGTCTGACCATCTCTAGGTGGGTGGCTACACGTCTTTTGACCTCCTGTGGGATCTAGTCAATAACAGCTCTAATCCAGCGGTCGTCCCTAAATCTCATTACGTGTCCTGCCCATCTGATTTTTATCATCTTGGCAAGCAACATCCTTGATTCTTGATTATCGTTATACTATGTGCTGTAATAGTACAACTAATGCCAGCTAAGGGAGCAGGCATGAGGGTGGGGAGTGGGTGGGCAATGGGGGTCTTTGGTGGCGGTGGGAGCACACTTGTGGTGGGATTGGGGTTGAGCGATGAAAGTTTTTCACAACTGTATTGTGAAAAACTTTGTACTCTGTAAACACAGTGCCTAAATAAAAGTTTTTTGGGGTTTTGGTTTGTTTTGGGTCACACCTGACAATGCTCAGGGTTACTCCTAGCTCTGTACTCAGGAATTACTCCTGGCAGTGCTCAGAGGACCATATGGGATTTCGGGGATCAAACCCAGGGTCAGCTGCATGCAAGGCAAACTCTTTACCCACTGTACTATCGCTCCAGCTCCAAAGTTTAATTTTAAAAGAAAAGGCAGCATGGGGGGCGGAGTGATAGCCCAGCGGTAGGGCGTTTGCCTTGCATGCAGCCGACCCGACCCGGGTTCGATCCCCGGCATCCCATATGGTCCCCTGAGCACCGCCATGTTGGAGGACAGGTTTAGCTATTCTGGGAGTTTTGTTGTTTTGCCCACTCCCAGCTTAATCTACTTAAGTCAAGGTTCATTCTAATGAGACTTCTCTTCTATGTAAACACTGCTAGAGGGTGTGGCACTTACAGAAGTCACCTTGATTGAATAACTTCTGACTTATACATCTACTAAGACTTCTATGTTTTCTAGATTGGGCACAGCTCCTCTTTATACCCACTGCACCCAGCGTGGGACAGTTAGAATTTACCAGGAGACTACCACCCTGGCTACGCTGAGACTATAGGAAGACTATAGGAAGGATCATACTAGTTTGCTCTAAGCAGGCGAGAGTGACCCTTTCAGTACATGAGAACAAGATACTCAGAATCACCCTGGTGCAGATAATAATAAGAAGGACCTTGTGGGTACCATCTAGATTACATGAAGCTCATGAAGTTAAGATGTATTACTTTATATCAGCCCTCTCTCTCTCTCTCTCCAGTGTTTTACATAAGAGATAATCTCCTTAGTCCTTGGCATAACCTTTGTTTATACCTGCAATAAGGTGTGGCACTACACTCTGTTTAGAGTTCTTTGTTGACATGCCCCTCCCGGTTGGATTACTTTGGTGTATATAAGGGGCTGACTTGAGGCCCCTTCACCTTTTGCCTTTTGGTTCCTCAGCCTTCAGCTTTTGGCTCCCACGGCTTTTGGCTTTTGGCCTTTTGCTCTTTGGCCTTTTGCTCTTCTTCTAGGTAGGACTCAGCTCGGGTGAGATCCTCTCTCTTTGGTGGGAGACTTAGGCTCTTTTGTATGGTCTAAGTTCGGACCAGAGCTAAAGTTTGTTCATTATATTGGAGTGCTGTGGAAGAGCTTTTGTACTATTAAAAGCCTTTTTGGAACTGCACCGACTCGTGAGCTTTCATCTGTTCCCCGGTATCCTCGGAGGTAGAAGAGAACCTCTGTCCTGATACTGTCGGGGACCCCGGTGACGTTCCCGACACCACCAGGAGTAATTCCTGAGTGCAGAGCCAGGAGAAACCCCTGAGCATTGCTGGGTGTGACCAAAAAAAATAAAAATAAATAAATAAATAAATAAATAAATAAATAAATAAATAAATAAAGGCAGCAGAGTCAGGACTGGAGACGTGTTTTCTGGCCTATTCTCCCCCAAAGTCCAGCTCCGGTCATGTGCTCCCATGGCGGACAGTGAAGAGTATCCCTCAAGTGTCTAAACAGGACTCTGGCATGCCCAGCATGACAACTCACTCTGCTCCCACCAGCCAGATGGGGCCACCTCCCCTCCCCTCAGCCACCCACTGGCAAGGTGGCTGGAAGCCCAGGTAGGCGTGGTAGGATGTCCCAGGTCTGAGGTGGCCTCTGCTCCATGCAGGGCATTGGGGAAAGAGCTGGGCCTCTGACCAACTCCCAGATGTCAACCCCCTCTGGCTGACGTCCAGCTGACTTCAGCAGTGGCTCCCCGAGCTCGGCTAGGTCTCAGATTGCCTCCCTGTGGGACATTTCCACAGCTGCAGAGCTGCTGTTCACAGTCGCTTCCCAGCAAGAGCTTAAACTCAGGCTAAAAGGGTCCATCCTGTAGGGGGCCTGCATTTTTTCCCACCAAAAACATCAACATTCGGAAGCTGACCGTGAAGTCAGTTGGATCAAGGGTCAAGTCCTGGCTCTGCCACGGTCTTGGCACCGGCTCCTGAGACCCTCCTTTCCTCATCTGTGGACAATGACGTCTCCTGCACCCCCCCATCCCCGCAGCCACAGGGCTGCCTCTGGCCCCCACGAGACTCTATCATGCACGGGACAGGCCCTGGGCCTCCCAGGAGCTGCCCCAGTAAGGCGCTGAGGTCACTGGTGGGTGCCTGACCTCAGGGCCAGGACAACTTGACACCACCCCCAGGTACCACAGCGGCAACCAGCTGGTCCCATCCTCTACAATGAGACACCCCCTTCCCTGGCCTGCCATTTGCTCCCCTCCCAGCTGTTTGGATCACTTGCCAAAGACATTGGGTATTTTTTGCACTCAAAGCATTGTCTCAGGATCTGGTTTCTGAGAAAATGCACCCTAACAGGAACTTGTCTTCAAATATGAGACAGTACTTTATGGGATGCCCAGGATAACCCAAACTCCCCAGTGAATGAAGATGCGTAGTTCAGATCACTTACTTTCATCACTGACTCAGTCAAATTAGTTAGCTGATGTGACAGTGAGAAGCCATCCCAACTAGCCTGACTTCATACCTCAAAAGTGTGGCTTGGGGCCGGAGTGATAGTATAGCGGGAGGGCATTTACCATGCATGTGATCAATCCTGGTTCAATCACTGGCATCCCATACGGTCCTGAGTGCAGAGACAGAAATAACCCCTGAGCATTGCCAGGTGTGACCCAAAAAGGAAAAATAAAAAGCGTGGCTTGAGGGAGATCTCTCTCTCTTCTCTCTCTCTCTCTCTCTCTCTCTCTCTCTCTCTCTCTCTCTCTCTCTCTCTCAGATTTCCAGGGCACAAGGTAAGGTGCTCTTCTATCACATGACACCCTCATGTCCAAATGAGGGTTTGCCAAGACACGGAGCAAACAGGCTTTTCTGAGAAGTGGCCGCTGTCCTTTTTGCTTTTATTCATTGGCCAACAAATCACCTGGCTCTGGTAGAGTGAATGTCTCCTTCAAACCATAAGTAGAACTAAACTGGGTCTCAGCGGGCCTGGGGTGGGGGCTACACATTTACATCCTGTCAATCTCCTCCATTGTCCTCCCAAATTACGGTACTTGACAGATAGACAGGCACTGCCAAGGCCCAGAGAAAACATCTTCACGAAGGCCAAAGCCACACTCCAACTCCAGACAAGACTTTTCAAGCAGAATTTACTCTCTCTGCCTCACACAGATCATCTCTGAACCAGCTGCAATTGCTGCTTAATAACGATCCCCAAACCTTAGAGGCCATGAAGACAACAACACATTTACTGTCCATGATTTCTGTGTGTTAGGAATCCCAGGAGGACTTGGCCGTCTTTTAAGAGCTGGGCCACTGGGGCCGGGCGAAGCCCAGCGCGCCCCCCCGGACCGCCAGGGGTGGCCTGAGGCGAGCCAGGAGACCCCAGCGGCCCCAAAAAAAAAAAAAAAAACGCCCTTGCTCTAGCTGGGACCCCAGCTCATCCTCGCTGATTAGCGGGGCTTCCACGCAGCATCCTGGACAGCCACTGCTTAAAGTCTTCTATGCTGGCAAACAGCAGAAATCCAATTCCCCTTTCTGTGTCGGTCTTGCTGCATGCATCCCATTGTCCCAATGAGAGTTACACTCCACCTGAGCCCAGGGAAGAGGCCAGGGCCGGGAGCAGACAGAGAACATGTGGGGTGAGCAATTAATGCAGTCGCCAGACTGTGCAGAGAGAATCGCTGAGGTGAACCCTCACCACCTCCTGGTGCTGGCGAGCTGAGCGAGGGCCCTGGCCAGCACTAACTCAGCAATCAGGCACCCCAGGTTGTAGGTGGATCCCAAGTCATGATGAATCCTCATGTGTGTTTCTGGTACGTGTTCCGTGACTATCTGGACCGGAGAACACTGTGGGATTCCAATATCAATGACCACATGAACTGCTTGTGGACTGGATTCCATGAACTGTTGTGGACTTCACAACTGTAAAGTGAGCTGGGTGGGGACGAAACCCATGAGGTTACACGGGCAGGGGCTGTGGCTCCGTGGTTGAGCTTTTGCTTTGCCTTTTGTGAGGCCCTGTCTGGGTGGGTCACTGGCACTGTGCACACCCGCGCGATGCAGCACACACACACACACACACACACACACACAGATTTGCATTCTGCCCAGTATCACACTCAAATAGAGAGAGTCACAGCAAGGAGCCAACAGTGCTGGCTTCTCTTTTTCTGTTTTTGTTGCCTTGGGGTCAATGCTGGTGGTGTTCAGGGCTCTGTGCTCTGGGATCACTTCTGGAGGGCTCGGAGAACCATATATGGTTCCAGGGATCAATCCTGGTCTGCCACATGCAAGGCAAGCACCGCACCCACTGTGCTCCAGCTCTGATGTGGTTCCCTTCCTCCCCTTGTCCGAGGCCTGCCGAGACTCACCCTCAGGGCTAGAAATGGAAAGTTTTGTAGGGAAATTAGTGAAGGAGGTGGAGAAGGAGGGAGATGGCAAAACCAAAAAGAGAAACTGCCTGGCCCTGGGCATCCCCTGCAGGGAAAAGTGTTAGTCGGAACTGAGTGAGAAACGGCGCATCTAACCTTCTCTTAGTCAAGGAGGACAGGAGGGGAAGGGGAGAGGCGAAGCAGGTCCTGAGCCAGGCGCCGAGCTCTGGACACCCCCGACCAAGAACCAAAACAGCTCAGGGGCCCAGAGGCAGGTTTTGTCCTTCTAAACAGAACAGCTAACACCCAGCTTTTAAAATCTTTGATTTTTGCATCTTTCCTGTTATTTTCATCAGCTATCTCCAGGGCTGTAAAAATAGATCTGCTCACACGCAGTCAGGTCTCAGCCCAGTGGTGGCTGCATATTCAGCGGAAGTGAGCAGAGCTCAGGAACAGCGAAGCCTGATGCATTAACCAGAGCCCAGAGGCCAGGGCTGGCTGCCGGGCGCCCTCTCAGCAGCCAGAGGAGGGGGCTGCTTGCTGGAGCCTCTATTTTCAGGGCCAAGGGCCAGAAGTCCCTTGGGGGAACAAGACAAGCGCACTGCCTTGGCTCTGCCTCTTCCAGGAAGCCCTCCAACTTCTCGCAAAGGCCTTTCACCTCCCATAATGAACCTGTCTGGCTCCTTTAAATATCCTCTTTTCCCTGCTGACCTCAGCTGCCTGGGCCCATTACTTAACATTCCAGGAGTTCAGGGCTGTCCGCTCAGTCCCTGGACCTCACTTCACCCTGGCTTCCTGTCTCTCTGCAAAGCTGGCTGTTTGATTCCAACATCCCTTTATGCATGTGTCCTGCAGACACGCGCCTGGCGCCAACCCGTCCCTGAGCAGGGGTGTAGCTGAGGCAGAGGAGGGCAGGTGGGGCCTGGAAGAGCAGCTCACGGGCGGGAACAGGGCGTGGGCAGGTCACTGAGGTAGTTGGCTGATGCTCAGAGGAACCATAACAAGCCAAGGCCACGGTGGGACGGCTGTTGGCCCTGTGCCCCCACCCAGCTCCTCCTCCACCGGCTTCCTGTCTGTCTATACACGCAACCCCACGGTCCTGTGCGGGCCCCTGAAAGCCCATTCCCTCCTGCCCTGGGTCTCCATGAATCTCTCCTGCTCCAGCACCTGTGATCTCCGCACCCCCTTCCTAGGCCAGTTTAATTATTCCTCCCCGCACCCCCCTCCCGCTCCTGCTCACTAAACACCGAGCGCAGTGTCTGGGACGTCCAGGAATGGGTCTGGCGACCGTGCAACTAACTCCAGGAATGGGTCCTAGCGGCCTCAGTGGCAAAGATACTCTGAGAGCTAGGATCCGGAATCCAACTGGATTGCTCGAGTAACAGAGCTGGGGTGTTCTCTTACTCCCAGCCTGGAGAGCCCACGGCCTCAAAAAGCAAAGCAGGTCACAGGAACTGTGCGGGAAGAGGCCGGGCTCCATGGCTCTTGGCCACCTGCCTCTTTGCTGTGAGGCCTCTGCCCAGGATGGCAGGGACAGGTTCCACCACCCAGGTCTTGCCTTAAAAGAGGGTGTGCACACCCACCAGCCCCCTCCCTGCTCACGCCCGGAGCTGGGCAGTGAGGCTGGGAGGCATGGATTGGCCTGGCAGAGCTCCTCGGGTGGTGCTGCTGAAGCCCAGGGAACCTGGAAGGATTGTGTGTGCATGTGTATGAAGGTGTATGTAGGTCTGTATATGTATGTATATGTGTGTATGTATATATATATGTGTGTATTTACATATGTATTTATGTGTATATATGTGCATTTATTTGTGTGTATGTGTGGGTATATGTATGTGTATATATGTGTGTGTATATATTTATGTGTGTGTTTATGTGTGTGTACAGTTGCTGCTACAGGAGTCCCCCAAGAGACCAGGCTCTGTCTTGGGGATTAGGGGAGCATCTTTGAGGAAGGAGTTTGTAGAATGCCCCAGGCTAAAAGATCATATGTGGACCCTGGCAGTGAGACCCCAGCAACCTCTGTGCACACCTTGAGGTGTGCCCCCCGAGCTGCTTGTAGGAAGGAGGCAGTGGCTGGTGGGTCCCCGCATAGCTGTCCCAGGCCCAGACTCTTACAAATATTTGGGCTAATGAGGCTCTTCTGGAGCAGCAACACAAAGACACCTAATGCTACTGGGGGCACCTTAGATGAATCGAACTGCCACGTCCAGGCATGATGGCCTCTAAGTGTGCGTAGTGCAACCCACAATGTGTGGGAGAAGGAGGGAGAGAGAGAGGGAGAGAGAGAGGAGATAAAGAACCTGCCATTTAGGCAGGATGTGGGAGGGGAGGGAATTGGGGACATGGGTGGTGGTTGAGGGGCACTGGTGGAGGCGGGGTGCTGGAACACTTTTGTGACCGAAACTCCCAAGCGTGAACAACGTTGTAATTGTATATCTCACGGTGGTATAATAAAATGTTAAAAAAAAAATGTCAAGCTCAGTCAGTCACACCATCTCAGCCACAGGCTGATGTCTTCTATTCCATTGTTGCGTCTAAAGCCCCTGAGGGGCTGGGCACACTGAGAGTCTCGTCTCTCAGCTCCCGACACCCACCAGGTCTGCAGGGCCGGGTCCCGTGACCAGCCTCTCTGCCTTCAGAGACCTATGTGAAAGGCTGCACTGGGCCGGTGACGCTCTCAGAGCTGACTCTCCCCGCTGAGAACCAGACGTGCTGTCCTGGAGCATCAGAAAGGTCAGCTCAGGGCTTCTGCGCCACTAGCCAGAAGGTTCCCACAGCCGCACCTCCTCCAGGCCCGCCCCCGGGAGCCATGGGTTTCACTCTGGACAGAATCCCAGCACAAGACACAAGACTCTCCTATTTCCTGGGCCACAATGGCCTGGGAAGCAGAGAGAAGCCAACACTCGGCTCGGGCCAGGGCACAGTGAGGCTCACCTAGGCTCAGGGTGAGGGCGTGTCCTGCTGGGAAGGAGGCCAGCAGCAGGGCTGCTCCCGTGGGCCCATCCCAATCCCGTTTTCTGTGAGTCGCGACCCGTCAGGCACTGCAGGGTCTGGTCTCACCTCCTCTGACTCCCCCTCACTGTACCACCTTCAGCCTGAAGTCCTCTCCTGCTGCCCACCCGCCTCGCGCTTCTGCCCTCCTCTGCATGCCATGATTCAGACAGGGGTCATGGGCCTGGCTGTGTTGTGCACAGACGAGCTCACGGCGGCCGGGTTGTGTTGTGCACAGATGAGCTCATGGTCACCTGATTGTGCTGTGCACAGATGAGCTCACTGCAGCCTGATTTGTTGCGCACAGACGAGCTCATGGCTGCCTGGGTGTGTTGTACACAGACAAGCTCATGGTCACCTGATTGTGCTGTGCACAGACGAGCTCATGGCCGCCTGGTTGTGCTGTGCACAGACAAGCTCACGGCCGCCTGGTTGTGTTGTGCACAGATGAGCTCACTGCAGCCTGGTTGTGTTGCACACAAGCGAGCTCCACGGCCGCCTGGGTGTGTTGTACACCGACAAGCTCATGGTCACCTGATTGTGTTGTACACCGACAAGCTCACGGCCGCCTGGTTGTGTTGTGCACAGATGAGCTCACGGCACCCTGGTTGTGTTACACACAGGCGAGCTCACGGCAGCCTGGTTGTGTTGTGCACAGATGAACTCACGGCAGCCTGGTTGTGTTGTGCACAGAAGAGCTCACGGCAGCCTGATTATGTTGCACACAGAGCGAGCTCACGGCCGCCTGGGTGTGTTGTGCACAGACGAGCTCACAGCTGCCTCTTCTTTCCCGACATCCCAATATCCTGGCCAGGATGTGTATATTTGAAAATAACAAAACTGGTGCCAGAGCGATAGCACAGTGGGGAAGGCAATTGCCTTGCACACATCTGACCTGGGTTCAATGCCCAGCATCCCATATGGCCTCCAAGCACCACCAGGAATAATTCCGGAGTGCAGAGCCGGAGTAATCCCTGAGCATCGCCAGGTGTGGTTCCAAAACAAACTAAAGTAACTTTATTTTTTGGACTATTTGCCTGTGTATACCCATATATGTGTGTATAGATTGAGACAGACAGACAGACAGATAGATAGATCTATAGACAGATAGACAGACGGATAGATGGATGATGGATGGACAGATGGATGAATGGACAGATAAAAAAACAGACAGATAGACAGACAGACAGATAGGCAGACAGATAGACAGACAGACAGACAGACAGAGAGAGAGAGAGAGAGAGAGAGATAGATAGATAGATAGATAGATAGATAGATAGATAGATAGATAGATAGATAGATAGATAGATAGATAGATAGAGAGATAGATAGAGTAGATAGATAGATAAGCATGTATATGTAATTATTTTGCCTTTTCTGTCAGTTCTGAGTAAAAAATATACTGAAGTTCCCCACTTAGATGTGCAATTTTCAGTTTCTCTTTATATTTTTTCCCACATATACATACAGACATAAACACATTTACATACATGCCATTGCACACATATTCACACATACACATGTATACACACATACACTCACATACATATACACACATTCATACAAACACACACATATACATACACACAGACACAAATACACACAACAGACACACATATACACACACACATACATACACACACCCCCACAGGCCTCATAGATAAGGTGGTAATTAGGCCACAGTCTGTGAGCTATCTCCAACCCTAAATTTTTGTCTGAAATATTTGGAATTGTTTTCGAAGGCATAACTTTTTATCATCTTTTTCTTGCAGATTATCTCCTAGTGATATGAATTCAGTCTAGTCCTTTTTAAATGTCTCTTCCTTAAATTATTGTCTAACATTGACATGTCCTTATTGATACCTTCTTATTAAAACATACTAGTAAATCTCCAATTATAACTAGATTGGTCATTTTCATTTGTTTCCCTCTCTGTCTCTCTCACCCTCTCTCCTTCCCTGTTTCTTTTTTTTTTTTTTTTGCTTTTTGGGTCACACCCGCGATGCTCAGGGGTTACTCCTGGCTCTGCACTCAGGAATCACTCCTGGCGGTGCTCTGGGGACCATATGGGATGCCAGGAATCGAACCCAACCGGCATGGGCCGCCACGGTAATTGCATACTTCTAATTTGTTTGGTTTTGAGTTTTGAGCCTAAAGATGCTCCGCCTCACTCCTGGCCCTGTGCTCAGGGATCACTCCTAGCAGGGTTCAGGGAACCATACAGG